>KV016255.1:0-22818 GCA_001598015.1 Dorcoceras hygrometricum
TCAAGGAGCTGATGACGAGCCGCATGCGCGATGGGACTTCGGTCCGCGAGCATGGGGTTCGTATGATTGGGCTCGTTGAAAAGCTGTCGGGCATTGATATCGCACTTCCACACGAGCTGTCTGTGGATGTACTTCTCCTCTCACTACCCGCTGCATTTGACCCCTTTGTGGTCAAATTCAACATGAACAAGCTGGAAGCCACCCTTGAAGAGGTGGTTAACATGCTCGTAGTGTTTGAAGGGACTATAAAGAAGGACAAACCCGTCCTCCTTCTGGGTTCTTCTTCCTCTGCGAAGAAGGGGCCCAGACGCAAGAACAAGAAGCGTTCTGCTCCTGTGAAGGAGGAAAAGTCCGCCAAGAAGCCGAAGGCAAAGGCTTCTAAACCAAACAAGAGCGAGGATGTTTGCCACCACTGCCACAAGGCTGGGCATTGGAGGAGGAACTGCAAGGAGTATCTCGAGCAGTTGCGAACTGCGAAAGGTATGTTCTATATTGAAATAAATATGTCTCTTAATTCGACTTCTTGGGTACTTGATACCGGATGTGGATCTCATATCTGCAATGATTTGCAGGTGATGACAAGAAGCCGACGTCTGAGAGAGGGTGAGACCCACTTGAGGCTTGGCAATGGAGCAAGAGTTGCTGCTATAGCTATAGGAGATGTTTACTTATTTCTGTCTTCTGAATTTAAGTTGTTATTGAGAAACGTTTTATTTGTTCCCGAATTAATAAAGAACATTATTTCTGTTTCTATGCTTGATAGTGACGGATATTCTTGTATGTTTGCTAATTCGATTTGCAATATTTACAAGAATGAATGTTTAATTGGAATTGGGGAACGCGAAAACGATTTATACACCTTAAAATTAAAAGTCGTTCCAACTCGCGATGTCGAAGCACACACAACAATGATTAAAAGGAAACACGATAACTTGAACCCAGCACAACTTTGGCATGCTAGGCTAGGTCACATTTCTCTAAGTAGAATGAACAAGTTAGTTAGGAGTGACATGTTTGATCGGTCAGACATTAACTCTCTACCGACTTGTGAATCTTGTCTTAAAGGAAAGATGACCTAGCAACCCTTCAAGGGCAAGGGTGAGCGTGCTCAAGGCCTATTGGATTTGATCCATACTGATGTGTGCGGCCCATTTAGTATTGGTACTAAATACGGTCACACATACTTCATCACCTTTACCGATGATTACTCTAGGTATGGGTACTTGTACTTAATGAAGCACAAGTCTGAATCCTTTGAAAGGTTCAAAGAATTCAAGGCTGAAGTAGAAAATCAATTAGGCAAAAGTATTAAAGCACTTCGATCTGATCGAGGTGGTGAATACTTGAGTGCTGAATTTCAAGATTATCTGAAAGAGAATGGGATTCTCGCACAGTGGACCCCTCCGGCCACACCACAGCTCAATGGTGTAGCGGAGCATCGTAATCGGACCTTGTTGGACATGGTTCGATCTATGATGAGCTTCACTGAACTTCCTACCTCGTTTTGGGGCTATGCGCTCGAAACGGCGGTAACGTTGTTGAACAATGTCCACACCAAGACAGTGGATAAGACTCCATATGAGATATGGATGGGCAAACCACCCAAGTACTCATACATGAGGATTTGGGGATGTCCTGCTTACGTGAAGCAGACAGTGGGAGATAAGCTGGATACGAGATCCGTCTTATGCTAATTCATTGGGTATCCAAAGAATTCCATTGGATACTACTTCTACTATCCCAGCGAAACAAAAGTGTTTGTTTCTAGGAATGCCACCTTTATGGAAAGGGAATTTCTACTTGATAGAAAAGGCAAAATAGTAGAACTCGAAGAGGTTCGAGATCCAATAGAAGTACCAGGTGAGTCTCCTGCACCTCCAGAGCCAGTACCAGAAATGGTCGCACCTAGGAGATCCAAAAGGGTTCCTAGGGCTCCTGAGAGATATGGTTTTCTCCTTGAAGATGATCAAGGTGATCAAGTTGTTGGATCTGATCCAAGAACTTTCGAGGAGGCAATTTCCGATGCTGATTCTAATTTGTGGCTTGAAGAAATGCAGTCTGAGTTTGACTCAATGCATGCTAACCAAGTTTGGACTCTTGTTAATCCTCCCGAAGGAATTGTTCCTATTGGGTGCAAATGAGTATACAAGAGGAAACTTGGGCCTGATGGTAAGGTAATGACCTCAAGGAACGACTGGTCGCGAAAGGTTACACTCAAAGGCAAGGTGTTGACTATGATGAAACCTTCTCGCCAGTCGCAATGTTCAAGTCGATTAGAATCTTGTTAGCCATAGCCGCATGGTACGACTATGAGATATGGCAAATGGATGTGAAAACTGCGTTCCTTAATGGAAACATTAAGGAAGAGATCTATATGACGTAGCTTGAGGGTTTCACATCTGTTGGAAGCGATCATAAGGTATGCAAGCTTCAGAGATCGATCTACGATCTCAAACAAGCATCGCGAAGTTGGAACCTGAGATTCGATGAAACAATTAAGGAATTTGGTTTCATCAAGAATCCCGAGGAGCCATGTGTTTACAAGAAGGTAGTTAAAAGCGCTGTGACGTTCCTCGTACTTTATGTTGATGACATTCTACTCATTGGGAATGATGTAGGAATGCTGCAATCAACTAAAGTATGGTTGTCTAGTAGATTTTCGATGAAGGACATGGGTGAAGCATCCTACATTCTTGGAATACAGATCTATCGGGATAGATCTAAACGGATGCTCGGATTCACCCAAGCTACCTACATCGATACCATACTTAAGAGGTTCTCTATGGAAGAGTCCAAGAGAGGACACCTACCTATGTGCCACGGGGTCACTCTATCCAAGTCTATGTGTCCAAAGACTGATGAGGAGATAGAGAGTATGACACGTGTGCCATATGCCTCGGCAATAGATAGTATTATGTATGGCATGATCTCGAATAGACCAGACGTCGCATACGCTCTGAGTGTCACGCGCCGCTACCAGGCCAACCCCGGCCAATTGCATAGAAATGCCGTGAAGGATATTCTTAAGTACTTACGAAGGACTAAGAATATGTTCATGGTCTATGGGGGTGGTGAACTGAAACTGGAAGGATACACTGATTCTAGCTTCCAGTGTGACATGGATGATTCGAAGTCAACCTCTGGATTTGTATTCATGCTCAATGGTGGTGCTGTCTCTTGGAAGAGTTCCAAGCAAGACACCATCGCGGATTCAACCACTGAGGCTGAGTACATCGCAGCATCAGCTGCTGCTAAGGAGGCCGTTTGGATAAGGAATTTCGTCCAAGAGTTGGGCGTCATTCCTAATGGAGTTGGTCCAGTCCCGGTGTACTACGACAACACGGGTGCCGTTGCGCAAGCAAAGGAGCATCACGAAACAATGGGACTGCGTCTGATGAGTAGTTGGATTTAGGGAAAGTGGGAGATTGTTAGAGTAGATGCCCAACTAGCCAACATGTGGCGTGTGGGTTCATAGAATCTTGTATATGACAATCTTTATATATGATGTTCGCATTTTATTTATATGGCATTCTTTACTTTCATTGTGTGTATGATGATTTACAATTGCGTTGAGTAAAGACCTAGAATGCACTGAAGTGTATGTTAGATGTGATAGTGGGTATGACGGCTATCATGAAACACATCTGATAATCACTGTGTGTTCTGAACATGTTCCTAGTCGATTGGGCCATCAAATTGAGGATAAGGCCGCCCGAGTTCGAGACTAGTATCTACGATGCGAAGTACCATGTTTCATTGGTAGGGAACATTGTGATGTTCTGAGCATGCAGATAGATAGTGACCTGGTGATCTATCGAACTACCCTCGTTCGAGCTTTCCAAGTGGTTACCATTTGTCGAGTGGATAAGTCCGAGGTCTTGGTTGTACTGATTAGTCCTCACGACTCGAAACGTCATTGAGACTCTACATGATAGGCGTCTCACTTTGACTCGTTTGCCGACTCACTTGGGGTCATCAGGCGGCGGGATTGGGTGAAACCTCGATGCATGTAGGAGTCGATGCATCGTTGTCGAGGATTCACCGCTCGCAGACATGCGTGGATATCCTATGCTATCTGAGGGGATAATAGTGTATGAATCTCTGGCGAGTACTAGAAGTGTTTTAGGTAAATGTGTTTACCTAGTTACACTCGCGATGTCACTATTCGATCTCCAAGATGTATGCATAGCTATCGATCTATAGCGACTCTCGATTTACCAATGGTCGTTGATCTGATCGGGATATATGGATTGAAAGGACCGTACTGTACGCTAACCACGACCAACTGGTTCTTGCAGGCACTATCAGTGATACCTAGGGGATCATGGGGCGATGTTGCTAGACGCTCTTACCATGATCCGTTGGGCAAGTCCGAAATTGTGATTCCGGAGCCACAATGGTTGTGGGCCCACGGCTAGCTGTATCCCTGAACCATTGAGGGTCACACAAGTACTGGATTCGAGATTCCCGCACGGATACTCAGCTCAATGTGTTGAGCATACGAAGATAATTTTGGGAGTGCGACTTCTTAAAAGGTAAACAGAGGTCAAATCGTGATTTGCCGATGTTGAGGGGAAAAATGGTCATTTTGCACTGGGGTTCTGAAAAATGGTTTTTCAGATCATAGTATTCAGTTTCGAAAACTGAGTCGATCGGTCCAATCTGATCGGCGATCGGAGTTACGATGAAGTCTCGGTGATGGGGATGAACTGAATGTTCATCCGTTGGACCCGGGCCCGTTGGGCCGGTCCAAGTCCAACACTAAGATCTATTTAATATAGATTAGGCTTCATAACATAACACTTGATACAATTAACCCTAAACCTAAGCACTATAGCCGCCGCCCCCTCTCCTCATCCTCACGCCGCCGCCGCCCTTTGTGCACCGCCGCCACGTGCCGCCGGAAAATTGTTTCCGGCCAATCTTGACGCGGAGAATCCATCCGCGCCGATCTCGTCAGGCCTTCTAGTGCAGGCTGACGAAGGAATCCCGTCTCCGGTCATGGACCTGATTGACGATATCTACCGCCGTGAAGTGCCGTTTTCTTTACGAAACCGGTCGGAGCCAGGCACGAGTTGCCAGCAAGGTAGCAATCTTAAAACGCCCTATGAATGTCATAGCATGTTAGTTTTATCGTATTGATCGTCTCCCGGTGTTGTTTTTGTTCTTCTGCTGCCTCGCCGGGAGGCGTGATCCGGATCCGCCGTTGGCATCCCAACAAACTCAGTGTTCGATCTAACTCCACCTCGTCAGTTTGTAGTACATGTGAGGGATCCGGCTCATACTTCCTCAACATAGACACGTGAAACACATCGTGTAAGGAGGATAGCTCAGGTGGCAACAACAAACGATAAGCTAAAGGAGCGATCCTTTAGTCTCATATGGTCCAACATAATGAGGAGCTAACTTTTCCTTGTGTCCGAATCTCATAACACTTCTGAAAGGAGAAACTTTCAAGAACACTCGATCACCAACCTGAAATTCTAAAGGTCTACGCCTTCGGTTCGCATAACTAGCTTGGCGATCTTGTGCAGCCTTCATACGCTGTCGAATTAGATCAACCTGATCTCTCATATGCTGCACAAATTCAGTAGAAGACAGCTGCTTCTCCCCCACTTCTTCCCAACAAATTGGCGACGTGCACTTCCTACCGTACAATGCTTCAAATGGTGCCATTCCAATTGTTACTTGGTAGCTGTTATTATAAGAAAATTCCACCAGCGACAACGAATCCTGCCAGCTACCACTGAAGTTCATCACTACGGATCACAACATATCCTCCAAGGTCTGTATAGTTCTCTTAGATTGGCCATCGGTTTGGGGATGATAGGCCGTACTCATAGCCAATTTGGTGCCTAAGGCTACTTGTAAACTCTTCCAAATCTGGAAGTGAACCTTGGATCTCGGTTTGAAACTATGGACACAGGCACTCCATGCAACCGAACTACGAAATCAATGTACAGTTTTGCCATTTTCTTCAGATAATTTGTCATATTGTAGGGAATAAAGTGAGCCGATTTCGAAAGTCTGTCAATCACTATCCAAACGGCATCACATCCTCGGTTGGAACGAGGCAAATGAGTTACAAAATCCATAGCTACATGCTCCAAATTCCATTGGGACACCTCTAAACTCTGTAATAGTCCACCAGGTCTCATCCTTTCCACTTTAACCTGCTGACAATTAAGACAACGAGCAACAAAGTCAGCAACATAGTTCTTCAGACCTGCGCACCAATAATGCGGTTTCAAGGCATGATACATCTTCCTTGCACCTGGATGGAAACTATGACGACTGCAGTGAGCTTCCCTTAAGATCATTTCCTTCAAATCAATCGGGTTAGACACTACTAACCTGCCTCGAAACCTCAAACAACCATCAGATGTGATAGAGTAATCCTCCAGCTGTCCAGCTTGAGTCTTCAACTTCAACTCATGGATATATGGGTCAGTTCTCTGGGCTGTCCTAATGTCCGAAACAATCTGTGGCTGGACTTGAAAAGATGACGCCACCATAATCATCACCTGGGTAGAAACGCCAACCAGTAGTGCTCAGATGCTTATGGACCTTCGAGATGTTTAGCGATGCAAGCATCGACACTTGAGCTTTCCTGCTAAGCGCATCAGCAACTACATTCACTTTCAGTGGCTGATACTGAATCTCGCAATCGAAGTCCTTAAGAAGCTCCATCCATCTGCACTGCCTCATATTCAAATCGGACTGGAAGAAAGGTACTGAAGACTCTTGTGGTCAGTATACACCACAAATTTTTCGCCATAGAGATAGTGGCGCCAAATCTTCAGGGCAAAAACGACGGCTGCCAACTCCAAATCATGAATCGGGTATCGAGTCTCATGAGGTTTCAACTGACGGGAAGCATAATCAATGACTCGACCATTCTGCATCAGAACGCAACCCAATCCACTAAGCGAAGCATCGGAACATACCATGTAACCTCCTGAAACCTGAAGGTAAGGCTAACACTGGCGCTGTAGTTAGATTCTCTTTGAGCAACTGAAAGCTGTTCTCGCATTCCTCCGTCCAAACAAATCTCATGTCCTTCTGGTCAGCTGTGTCATAGGCTTAGCTATACTAGAGAATCCCTCAATGAAGCGTCGATAATAGCTAGCCAATCCCAAAAAGCTACGAATTTCCATGACGTTCTTGGGGCGTTCCCACTTCACTACGGCCTCTACCTTACTGGGATCAACAGAAAATCCTTCAGCCTAAATGACATGACCCAGAGACACCACGTGATCCAACCAAAACCCACATTTAGAGAACTTGGCATACAGCTGCGAGTCTCGAAGTGTTGGGGGAACCAACCTTAAGTGCTTCTTATGCTGCATTGGAGTCTTTGAGTAAACCAATATGTCATCGATGAAAATAATCACGAATTGATCGATGAACTCTCTAAAGACTCGGTTCATCAAATCCATGAAAACTACAGGGGCATTAGTTAAACCAAAAGGCATAACCAAAAACTCAATGTCCATACCTAGTCCGAAACGTAGTTTTCCCAACATCTTCCTCTCTAATTCGTAACTGGTGATACCATGAACGTAGATCGATCTTAGAATATACGGCTGAACCTTGAAGTTGATCGAATAAATCGTCGATCCTCGGTAATGGGTATTTATTCCTTACAGTAGCCTTGTTCAGTTGTCGAAAGTCAATGCACATGCTCATCGGACCGTCTTTCTTCTTTACAAATAGAATAGGAGCTCCCCACGGTGACATGCTTGGCCGAATAAAGCCTTTCTCCAGTAGATCGCTAAGTTGTACCTTCAGCTCTCTCAACTCGGTTGGTGCAAGGCGATATGGGGTTCATGAGATAGGAACTGTACCAAGCACCAACCCAATGCTGAAGTCGATCTTCCTTCTCAGAGAAAAACCATGAATTTCCTTGGGAAACACATCCGAAAAATCACGAGCGACGGGGATGTCACTAAGCTCCACACACAAATTTGAGGATGCATCCAAAGCATAAATCATGAATCCTGAATTCTCCAACGACAGTAAGCTAAACATCTCCATAGCAGAGACTAACGGAATCTTTGATTGGGAATCATGGTCGTAGAAGTTCCACTTCTCGCCAAACTGGGACCGAAAACGCACAACTCCATGGAAACAATCCACAGTGGCCCTAAAACTAGACAACACATACATTCCCACTATACAATCGAAATCCGACATAACTAACCGGATTAAATTGGCTATCGACACATTCTCACCAAACCTAAGTATGCCATTCAACACGATCTCTTGGGAGAATAGGCTCACGCCGGCAGGAGTCACAACAGAAACAACGTCACGCTAAAAGGTGGTACATACACCATGCTCAACGACAAGTGCATCAGCTATGAATGAATGTGATGCTCCAGTATCAAACAACACATGTGCGGGAAAATAAAAAAAAGTGCAAGTATCTGATATCACTACTCCAGGCGTGTTGTAACGCCCCGGATTTAACGACTATCCCCAGTATACCAACACTAATCTTTCCAGCGTGTTTTGTCCTCACTCGCACACACCCTGAGAAACTTCCCAGGGGGTCATCCATCCCAAAATTGTCCTAATTCAAGCACGCTTAACTTTGGAGTCTTAAGTGATGAGCTCCCGAAAAGAAGATGCACCTTGTTGATATGAGTAGTACCAATTAAATCTGATAAGCCTTCCTCAACTAACCTCAATTACATCTATAACTTCCCAGTCTCGTAATCCCTCTCATTCCGGTGTGGGATCGGTTCATTCATGTGCCCCTTCGTATATAGAAGCCTGTCAAGAGCCGCTCATTGTTCGTGCAACCTCTTGGCACCGACGATCACTCCCAGCCCTCTTTTGAGCCCCAGACATCACATGCCCACCAGCTTCCGCTTGGTTCATCCCCGAACCATACCGTACTAAGAGAGGTCGGCTCTGATTGTGAGACCCGTAAGATAATCAGATTAATTAAGTTAATTAATCGGGTTTAGCATAGACCAGATTTGTCTTGAACAGATCTGGGATGAGTCAGATTTGAGCTGGTACGCTTGGTGAAGCTATCGGGTTCATATAAGTCCTTGAATCAGATCTGGAGAGTTGGAAAATTCCCTCGAGAACTGATAAGATGTGAGTGTTGGTCAGCGCTGGGTGATCGCGTTCAGTTATGGCGATGGAATCTGATATCGCAGGCGTTTAGATGTGAGCCAACGTGTTTCTGTAGCGAGTAGCTAAACTACGTCGTTTGGATTAGTTGGAACGACATCGTTTTGGCTTAGCGAGGGAGACTCAGATGCGAGTTGCGTGTGTCTTCAGATTTAAGTAGGATCTGAGTGTTGCAATGCGACGCGTTTAGCATTTTCAGATTCGAGTAGCGGGTGACGTGTCCAGGTGCGAGAGTGGACTTTGTGCGACGTCGTTTGATTAAGTCAGGATCTGTTTTGGCGTAGAGTCAATCTGATGTGAGATTCAGATCCGAGAGGGAAATTCAGCTTTGAGACTTAAATTGTCGGTAGGTACTGTTCATCAGATTTGAGCAGATTTGACCTTTTGATAGAGGACTTTGCCTTCGTTCTTTATTATTCAGCTTCGACACTTAGAATATTTCCCGATAGCGAATCCTGTCGCGATACCCTAGCTACTGTTCTCCGAACCTTATCTTCTCCGATTGTCGGTGGTAGACAACTCCAATTGAAGTAAGAGTGGTAGCACTGGACTCCACTTGCTGCGACGCTTCGTTTGGTACTGCTTTTGGAAGCTTGCGAGCTGGATGTGGTTCGCGAAGACATCTCCCTTCTGTAGTCTGTTAGCATAAGCATGGAATTGCTTCTGCTGTTCAGGTAGCTTGCTGGGTAAGCGTTAAGATCCTCCCTTGTGCTTCGTTTAGAGCCTTCTGTTGTGTTAGAAGCGTAGGATACTGCTGGTTGAGTTTGTAACTCCTAGTTGTAGTTTCTGCGCTACTGTCCCTGAGATTTTGTGCGTTTTTTCTTAGCAGGTTCTCGGATCTGTGTTGCTCGGGACTTCGTTGTTGTAATTATATCTCAGAACTGAGGTACATATGTGAGCGCGTTGAATTTGGCATGGATATGTGTAATTGCTTGCTGTTCTGTGATGCAGTGTATGATTTGTGTTTGCTTTTTGTCTTATGTTACATCTGCGTCCACTCATGTATCATCTTGAGCTCAAATCTTGTTAGCCGTGCCTTGTTGTATTGATCTGTGTGTACCATGGTGCTTGTTTGGAGGTCGAGTGGGTAAATCTCGTCACCCTCATCTCTCTGCTGGGATCTGTTAGCCACTATGAGCGGAGTGGGTAGCTCCCACACCTCATGAGCTGGGCAACAGCAGGTTGAGTATATTGTTGTGCACCTGGTACCGTGTGTTAAGATGAGTGGGTAGCTCCCATATACTCACACACCCGTGGCAACTATCCTTGCAGCTGATCTGTTGATGTATTTGATCTGTTCTTGAGATCCTTTGGCTCCCTGCCTTCAGTTGTAGCCTCATCTCACGCATAGCATTGCATATTATCTGTTGCTATTTAACTGCTATTTTTCAGTTGCTCTCCTACTGGGTTTTGACCCCATGTCCCTCTAGGGATGGATTTGTTTGTATGCAGGTTTCCCAGGTTATTCAGCAGGTCGTGGTGTTGACCCAGTTGGAGGTGTCCCAGGAGGTGGTTAGAGTGTCCCAGTTAGTATAGTATTATATATGTATCAATAATGATAACCGGGGGATGCCCTGTGCTTTGTTGTATCCAGTTGTGTACTGTGGTTCTTGTTTTGATACATGCTGTACTGTTGTACTGTGGCTTTTAGACATGCGTATTCTATTTAACTGGGGTATTTTGAGTATTATACTATTTTAAATTATGTTATCTTTCAGTCAGGCCAAAAGCGAAAATTTTAACCACTTATTTTATTGCTTCCGCTATTGTTTGCATGGTTTAACTCTCAGTTGAGCACGAGGCCTGACATTTTTGGTATCAGAGCTTAAGCTGGGATAAGCTCGATTTCTTTTGATCACACTTGAGTCTAGGCACAGTGTTGCTTGTTGCATGTGCATGACTATGTGATTTATTTGCTACTTGATATATATTTGTTGCTGTGTGACCTTACCCTCTTAGTACCTTCGTAGATGCCGCCTAGACGTAGGGGTAGAGGCATAGGGCAGTTTTAGCAGGAATTCGAGGGTCAGAACGAGGAGGTGCAGCGTAGTGGACCTTTTCGTAGGCGAGTTGAGGATGAGGTTGATGAGCTGGCAGCCCGTGTGGACCACATGGAACTTGTGATGGCGAGGTTTCAGCGTATGAACCCTCAGACGTTTAACGGTGATGAGCCTAGTTCCGATGCAGAGTCCTGGTTGCAGCACATAACCGGATTGTTTGACCGTGTCAGGTACGACGACGAGCGTAGGCTGAGTTTGGCTACGTTTCAGTTGAGGAGAGGTGCCGAGCGTTGGTGGAGAGGTTCTTCTTGAGCGTTAGAGGAGACTGACGTAGGGATTTCGTGGAATAGTTTCTGTACTTTCTTTTGACAGGAGTACGTCCCTGAGTCCTATGTTAACGCCAGGGAGCGTGAGTTTGATAACCTGGTGTAGGGGACTATGTCCGTGGGAGAGTATGCCCGGTGGTTTTCTTCTCTTCTTGCGTATGTTCCGCATGTTTCTGGCCGTGAGAGGGCAAAGAGGAACAAGTTATTGGAAGGACTGAATGAGGAGTTGTATTCTTTGGTGTTGGCGGGTTCAACGACGAGTTATGCGGATGCGGTGGACAAGGCTATGGATATTGAGGAGGGACTGCAGAACCGTAGGGCTCGTGTTAGGCTGCAAGTGGTGCAAGGTAACCGTCCCATGGTTTCGGGGGTGCAACCTTCCCAATCTGTGCAGTAATCCCAGCCACCCCAGCAGCAATAGCTCAGCAGTCTGGACACCATAGGTTTGGACCTCGTGGTCGTCAGTTCAAGAAGAAGTCTGGTTCTAGTTCTTATGGCTCGGGTAGTTCTAGCAGTGGCAATAGTTCCAAGGTTGAGTTTTGTGGCCAGTGTGGAGGAAGGCATCCTACGGCGCAGTGTGTAGGTGTGCAAGGTTCGTGTAACGTCTGTGGTCAGTATGGACACTTTGCGAGAGTGTGTTCTTTGGCTGGATCACAGCACACCGCTGCTCCACCTCAGGGTCATGCAGGTGGATCGTCTAGAGGTCGTTATTTTCCTGTTCAGCAGCAGAGGTTGGGAGAGCCTCAGTATAGGCCGTTCCAGCAGCCTGGTCCTTCGCGATTTGGACAGTCTTCCCAGCCCAAGTTTTCAGGACCTTAGTTTGCCCAAGTGAATGCCATGAAGAGGGAGCAAATGGAGGGCACGCCAACAGGAGTGATCGCAGGTACTTGTTTTGTCTTTGATTTTCCCGCGCGTGTATTGTTTGATATAGGAGCATCTCATTCGTTTATTTCTGATGTATTTGTGGTTGAGCATGGTTTGCATACCACTTGTTTGAGTGATGTTGTGTATGTTGCAACCCCTATCGGTGCGAGCCTGTAATCCCAGGAGATTTTGTTGAATGACATTCTTAGGTTTGGTGAGAATGTGTTGTTAGAGAATCTGATTAGGCTTGTGATGTGGGATTTCAATTGCATAGTGGGAATGGACGTGTTGTCTGGTTATAGAGCCACCATGGACTGTTTCCATGGAGTTGTGCGTTTTAGGCCTCAGTCTTGTGAGAAGTGGGACTTCTATGGCCTAGATTCCAGATCGAAGATTCCTTTAGTCTCTGCGATGGAGATGTTTAGCCTGTTGTCGTTGGAGAACGCTGGATTTATGATCTATGCTTTGGATGCGTCTTCTTCGTTGAGTGTAAAGATTAGCGATGTTCCCATTGTTAATTTCTCGGATGTGTTTCCGGAGGAGATTCCTGGTTTTCCTCCGAAGAGGCAGATAGACTTCAGCATTGAGTTGGTACCCGGTACAACTCCAATCTCAAGATCCCCGTGTCATTTAACGCCTGCTGAGTTGAGGGAGCTTAAGGTACAGCTTAGCGACTTGTTGGAGAAGGGTTTTATTAGACCGAGTATGTCACCGTGGGGAGCGCCTATCTTGTTTGTGAAGAAGAATGACGGTTCGATGAGGATGTGCATCGACTTTAGGCAATTGAATAAGGCAACAGTGAAGAATAAGTACCCATTGCCGAGGATCGATGATTTGTTTGATCAGCTTCAGGGTTTGGCCGTGTTTTCTAAGATCGAAATGCGTTCGAGGTACCATCAGTTGCACATTAGAGAGCAAGATGTTGCGAAAACTGCTTTTCGTACGAGGTACGGGCATTATGAGTTTTTGGTTATGCCTTTTGGTTTGACGAATGCCCCCGTAGTTTTCATGGACCTGATGAATCGAGTCTTTCGAGAGTTCATCGATCAGTTTGTGATTGTGTTTATCGATGATATCTTGGTGTACTCTAAGACTCCAATGCAGCACAAAGAGCATCTGAGACTGGTTCTTAAGACTCTTCGAGACTCGCAGCTGTATCCTAAGTTTTCCAAGTGCGAGTTTTGGTTGAACGGAGTTGTTTTTCTGGGTCATGTTGTTTCCGTTGCAGGTATTTCTATGGATCCCAGTAAAGTTGAGGCAGTTGTTAACTGGGAGCGTCACAAGAATGTTTCTGAGATTCGTAGTTTCTTGGGTTTGGCTGGCTATTATCGGCGTTTTATAGAGGGATTCTCTAGTATATCTAAGCCTATGACGCAGTTGACTCAGAAAGACAAGAGATTTGTTTGGACTGAGCAGTGTGAGAACATTTTTTTGTTGCTCAAAGAGAAGCTAACTTCTGCACCTGTGTTAGCTTTACCGTCTGGTTCGGGTGGTTTTGTTGTTTGTTCGGATGCTTCGTTGAATGGATTGGGTTGTGTGTTGATACATCATGGTCGAGTCATTGTGTATGCTTCTCGTCAGTTGAAACCGCATGAGACTCGTTACCCAGTTCATGATTTGGAGTTGACAGCAGTGGTTTTTGTCTTGAAGATTTGGCTCCACTATCTGTATGGCGTCTGGTTCGGGTGGTTTTGTTGTTTGTTCGGATGCTTCGTTGAATGGATTGGGTTGTGTGTTGATACATCATGGTCGAGTCATTGTGTATGCTTCTCGTCAGTTGAAACCGCATGAGACTCGTTACCCAGTTCATGATTTGGAGTTGACAGCAGTGGTTTTTGTCTTGAAGATTTGGCTCCACTATCTGTATGGCGAGCATTTTGTGGTGTATTCAGACCACAAGAGCCTTCAGTATCTGTTTTCTCAGTCAGATTTGAACATGAGATAGCGTAGGTGGATGGAGCTGTTTAAGGATTTTGATTGTGAGATCCAATATCAGCCTGGGAAAGTGAACGTAGTTGCTGATGCATTGAGCAGAAAGGCTCAAGTGGCGATGCTGGATTCGATGCATATTTCGAAGTTCCATGAGCATCTAAGCACTACTGGTTGGAAGTTTTACCCAGCTGAGGATTATGTTATGGTGTCTTCTTTTCAATTTGAGCCACAGATTGTTGTGAGCATTAGAGCAGCTCAGAGAACAGATCCATCTATTCATGAGTTGAAGTTGAATGTGAGAGCTGGACAGTTATAGGATTACACTGTCTCGTCTGATGGTTGTTTGAGGTTTAATGGCAGGTTAGTTGTGCCAAATATGATCGATTTGAAGGAGGAGATATTGAGAGAAGCACACTTTAGTAGACACAGTGTTCATCCTGGTACAAGGAAGATGATCATGCCTTGAAGCAGCATTACTGGTGGGCAGGTTTGAAGAGTGATGTTGCGGATTTTGTAGCCCGTTGTCTGAACTGTCAGCAAGTTAAGGCCGAGAGGATGAGACCTGGTGGTCTATTGCAGAGTTTGGAGATTCCCCAATGGAATTGGGAGCACATAGCAATGGATTTTGTCACACATTTGCCTCATTTCAGTCGAGGGTGTGATGCTGTGTGGGTTGTTATAGACAGATTGTCGAATTCTGCTCACTTCATTCCCTACAGTATGACCTATTCTTTGAAGAAGATGGCGAAGCTGTACATATATTTCATGGTGCGATTGCATGGTGTGCCAGCTTCTATCGTTTCAGATCATGATCCGAGGTTACTTCCAGGTTTTGGAAGAGTTTGCAAACATCTTTGGGCACCAGATTGACTATGAGTACATCATATCATCCCCAGACAGATGGCCAATCTGAGAGAACTATCAAGATTTTAGAGGATATGTTGAGAGTTGTTGTGATGGATTTTAGTGGTAGCTGACAAGATTCGTTATCCTTGGTTGAGTTTTCTTACAATAACAGCTATCAGTAGACGATTGGTATGGCACCATTTGAAGCTTTGTATGGAAGGAAGTGCAGATCTCCTATGTGTTGGGAAGAAGTGGGGGAGAAACAGCTGTCTTCTCCAGAATTTGTGCAGCAGATGAGAGATCAAGTGGATCTGATACGCCAGCGAATGAAATCTGCACAAGATCGTCAAGCCAGTTATGCGAATAAGAGGCGTAGACCTTTAGAATTTCAGGTTGGTGATCTGGTTTTCCTGAAAGTTTCTCCTTTCCGCAGTGTTATGAGATTTGGTCTCAAGGAAAAGTTAGTTGCTTGTTATGTTGGGCCATATGAAATTGTTGAGAAAATTGGTCCATTGGCTTATCGGCTGTTGTTCCCGCCTGATCTGTCTTCCTTACATGATGTTTTTCATGTGTCTATGTTGAGGAAGTATGAGCCAGATCCATCGCATGTGTTGAGAACTGACGAGGTAGAGCTAGATCGGACTTTGAGCTATGTTGAGTATCCCTAGCAGATCTTGGATAGAAAAGAGAAACAGTTGAGGAATAATACCATTCCCTCGGTGATGGTCCAGTGGAGCAAACAGGGTAGAGAAGAAGCTACGTGGGAACTGGAAGAGAAGATGCAACGTGAGTGGCCGCATCTGTTTGAGTAGATGTTGCATTTGATTCCAGTAGCTAGTTTGTTTCATGTTGTTTCCCGGTAGATGTTTGCTTATGGTTGTTTTCCCAGTTATCTTGAACTCTTGATCCGGAATTGTTGTTTGATTTCGAGGACGAAATCCTGTTTTAGTGGGGGAGAGATGTGAGACCCAAAAGATAATCAGATTAATTGAGTTAATTAATCGGGTTTAGCATAGACCAGATTTGGCTTGAACAAATCTGGGATGAGTCAGCTTTGAGCTGGTACACTTGGTGAAGCTATCGGGTTCATATAAGTCCTTGAATCAGATCTGGAGAGTTGGAGAATTCCCTCGGGAACTGATCAGATGTGAGTGTTGGTCAGCGCTGGGTGATCGCGTTCAGTTATGGCGATGGAATCTGATATCGCAGGCATTTAGATGTGAGCCAATGTGTTTCTGTAGCGAGTAGCTAAACTACGTCGTTTGGATTAGTTGGAATGACAACGTTTTGGCTTAGCGGGGGAGACTCAGATGTGAGTTGCGTGTGTCTTCAGATTTGAGTAGGATCTGAGTGTTGCGATGCGACACATTTAGCATTTTTAGATTCGAGTAGCGGGTGACATGTCCAGATGCGAGAGTGCTCTGTGCGACATCGTTTGGTTAAGTCAGGATCTATTTTGGCGTAGAGTCATAGATGTGAGATTCAGATCCGAGCGGGAAACTTAGCTTTGAGACTTAAGTTTTCGGTAGGTACTGTTCATCAGATTTGAGCAGATATGACCTTTTGATAGAGGACTTTGCCTTCTTTCTTTATTATTCAGCTTCGACACTTAGAATATTTCCTGATAGCAAATCCTGTCGTGATACCCTAGCTACTGTTCACCGAACCTTATCTTCTCCGATTGTCGACGATAGACAGCTCCGACTGAAGTAAGAGTGGTAGCGGTGAACTCCTCTTGCTGCGACGCTTCGTTTGGTACTGCTTTTGGAAGCTTGCGTGAAGCTGGAGGTGGTTCGCGAAGACATCTCCCTTCTGTAGTCTGTTAGCATATGCGTGGAATTGCTTCTTCCGTTCTGGTAGCTTGCTGGGTAAGCGTTAATATCCTACCTTGTGCTTCGTTTAGAGCCTTCTGTTGTGTTAGAAGCGTAGGATAGCGCTGGTTGAGTTCGTAACTCCTAGTTGTAGTTTCTACGCTATTGTCCCTGAGATTTTGTGCGTTGTTTCTTAGCAGGTTCTCGGATCTGTGTTGCTTGGGTCTTCGTTGTTGTAATTATAGCTCAGAAATGTGGTACAGATGTGAGCTTGTTTTACAGCATTGTATTTGGCATGGATATGTGTACTTGCTTCTGTTCCGTGATGCAGTGTATGATTTGTGTTTGCTTGTTGTTATCTGTTACATCTGCATCCACTCATGTATCATGTTGAGCTCAGATCTTGTTACCCGTGCCTTGTTGTATTGATCTGTGTGTACCAGGGTGCTTGTTTGGAGGCCCAGCGGGTAACTCCCGTCACCCTCATCTCCCTGCTGGGATCTGTTAGCCACTATGAGCGGAGTGGGTAGCTTCCACACCTCATGAGCTGGGCAACAGTAGGTTGAGTATATTGTTGTGCACCTGGTACCGTGTGTTGAGACGAGTGGGTAGCTCCTATATACTCACACACCCGTGGCCATTATCCTTGCAGCTGATCTGTTGATGTCTTTGATCTGTTCTTGAGATCATTTGGCTCCCTGCCTTCGGTTGTAGCCTCATCTCACGCATAGTATTGCATATTATCTGTTGCTATTTAACTGCTGCTTTTCAGTTGCTCTCCGTACTGGGGTTTGACCCCATGTCCCTTTGGGGCTGGATTGTTTGTCTGCCTATTTGTTGTTCAGGTTTCCTAGGTTATTCAGCTGGTCGTGGTTTTGACCCAGCTGGAGGTGCCCCAGGAGGTGGTTAGAGTGTCCCAGTTAGTATAGTATTATATATGTATCGTTACTGATAGCCGGGCGATGCCATGTGATTTGTTGTATCCAGTACTGTGGTTCTTGTATTTGATACATGCTGTACTGTTGTACTGTGGCTTTTAACCCTGCGTATTCTATTTAACTGTGGTATTTTGAGTATTGCAGTATTTTAAATTATGTTATCTTTCAGTCAATCCAAAAGCGAAAATTTTAACCACTATTTTATTGTTTTCGCTATTGTTTTCGTGGTTTAACTCTGAGTTGAGCACGAGGCCTGACACTGATACCAACTGAAACGAACCAGACTCTAGAAATGTGTCACACCAAATTCTTTCATAACACAAAATTATCACTAAACCTAGCCTCCAAAACACAACCAACCGTCCCCTCCCTTCCCCTAAAGCACAAAGTTTCGAAAACTTCATCCCTTGGCGAAGCTTGGTGACCCAAAGGAGGTTGAGCACCGATCTCGTGCCTACAACATCGGTAACTCGTAGATCCACCTTTTCTACGAACCAGGCATGTAATATCTTTTTGTTTTCTCACCATTTAAGCCGTATTAAGATGTTTTAATGAAATTACGCATGAATTTCTTGTGTTCTATTCAGATCTGTGCATCCTTAATGAGATTCATGCATATCACATGAAGTTTCACTACGTTTCTATTTGTTGCATAAAATTCTTCGGCTAAGGGGCTGCTCTTGGGGGCTGTGGCTCGAGTCTAGATGGTCCATGGGGATCCTAGGGTGGTCTAGCAACGTCCAAGGTCGGGATTCGATGGCTGGTTCATGGCAAATCCACGGCTGGACCAAGAACTATACAAGGGTGGCGCATCGCCTTGCGTCGTGGCATGTCGCGTGTTCCCAGCCCTCGTGCGTGTGTTGTGGTCCATGGTTGGTCCCATTAGAACCGGTCGGACCTGAGGGAAGTCCAACCGGCGGGGCTCCGGCCAGTGGTGGCCGGACCAGGGAGAACAAAGTGGGTGATTGGTCGCTGCTCGGGTGTGGCGCTAGGGTGGCGGCGTGGGCTAGGTCTTCCTTTGCATGGGCCGGCCGGTTCGGTAGGACCGGTTGGTTCGGTTGGACGGGGGTCGGTTCATCGAGTTTCGAGTCAAAATATTTTAAATTTGACCCGAGTTATTTTAATTATGGACCTGTTATTTTAATTTTTAAGTCGAAGGTCCAATTTTAAAGAAAATAGTCTAAGGTTTTAATTTGAGTCAAACTTTTAAAATAATTGGAGTTTATGTTTATTTTCAAATTTTTAGTGAAAATTGAAGTCTTTGGAATTTTAATTGAGCCAAAATTTTACTATTGGATATTATTTTGGTCAAAATCGGTCTTTTGGTCAAAATTGGTCCTTGGGTCAAAAAATTGTTTAAGTTATCCTATTTTAAAGTCAAAATTGGTTAATTTGATCTTCTTAAGTCAAAATCGATTCTGAAATTAGTCAAAATTAGACTTTGATTTCTAAAGTCAAAATTAAATTGAAAGTGGTCAAAATTGGAAGGTGTTAGGAAATTTTGAAGGCAAACATTTAAGTCATGGGCTAAGTTAAGATTGAGGTTAAGTCTAGAAGTAGTGGAAAGGCTCCTGAACCATTTCTTGACCGAAGTAGAAAATGTAGAAGCTCGTGAGTGTATATTTAATCATATATATAGTATGATATGCACGTAAATGTTTTAAAGGAAATGATTAAATATACATTAGCAGGCTAAGCTTTTGAACTTGCATAATTTTACGAAATGCATGCATTATGAATGTTTTATGGAATGTTAAAGGCATGTTATTTTAAATGTCAAAACCCAAGAAATTGAATTATTTGTGACAACTTATTATGGGGGGATGCGGGATACTGGGCCCGTTGAACTCCTATTTCCATGTATTACGAGCTTATGGATCCATGTGTTCACGGCATGGTGAAGTGGCAGCATAAAGGTGTGACATATAGAGATCTCAAGGTAAGATCGGGTGAATCACACCGCCGCGTACGTTGGTTTATAGATTGATCAATCGACTATGGTCCACACTTCAGGATAAGACTCATACGTTTTTCATGTTATGCTATGTTATGCCTTATATACGTTATATGTTGATGGTCCCTGAAAACAACTCTGATACCAATTGAAGGTCCCTATTTTTCGAAGGAACTTAGCAGCCGCTGATTTAAATGGGCGATTGAAAATTTTGCGCTGCTAATTCGGAGCTGCAATAGCTCATGGTTCTTGAACATTTAAAAATACAGAGCACCGGAGACAGATCTGGTATGATTTAAAAATCATGCGAAAAATACCAGAACTGAATCCTAATATTTTAAAACCAACTCAAACAGATTTATGTGCAAATAAATCTGTTCAACTTGTGCAAGTGCTAACTGTGTATGCGATGCTAAGTAAATGCACGTGCTGAAATATGCGAGTGCTGGAATGTTATGCGTGCGTGCTGAGTTAATGGTGAACTGTAAACGTGCGTATGCTAAATAAAATATGCAAGTGCTGAAAGCTTAAAGAACACAACCGTGTACAGACCCAATCCCGCAACCAGCAGCTGCGAGAACTCCTAGACTCCACAAATGCACACCAGCCGCAACTGTGTGACTAACTACATACACATGAGTTTTACGTCATCGTGCTTGGACGGGAACTATTGGAAACGTTTTGAGATTCATTCACCAATACAATGTGAATGAATCTCTGTGTGTGAGATTTGATACAATGAAGCTCTCAACTCTCTGTTTCTCACACACTAGGGAAATGCTCTAACAAGCTAATTCTAGCTCCACTGTCAACTGCAGTTAAGCTCTCTCTAGAATGGTAGTTGACAGCTTCACTTCAGATTCATTTTCCCTCTGTTGTTGTCTTCTATTGATTTTCTTTTCTGTGTGACAACAACTCTCTGGTCTCACGACATCGAGTTCTTCTTCAATGGCGCTGCCGTTGTATATAAAGCCTCTGTACAATAAATCCCGTTGGACACAAAATTCTTCCCGTTCAAATATGTTCTGTAAAGTACCGACAGGGAATAGTCCTTGTGTCCTTTTCTTTTGCAGGCTTCTTGTCGTTTTCGCCATTTGAATTGAGCTCAGCAGTTGACATCCAGCTCTCGTAAATCGTAAACTGTTTCGCTGCTGATTCATGTCTACTACTGCTTTGCGCTTCTGCTGAATTCTTTGTCCACTGGATATGCAAAGCACTGTAGCCTTCGACTGGATCCACTGTAGCTCTCGACTGGATGAAAATTGCTTGCGTCTGGATGTCCAGCTGGTTGTAACGATATGTTTGCAGCTGATTGTCCAGTCGTTGGTCATGAAAAGCTTGCGACTGAATTTCCCAACGACTGGTTTAGATCAAACGATGTCGTATCAACTAATTCAAACGACATCGTTTGCTATGCATCCTCGACTTGTTGAATATAACGCTGAAGCTCTCGTCTGGATATACTGTAGCTTCCTGCTGGTATCTTGCGACTGCTGGATATCAACGCAAAGAGCATCTGCTGAATCTTTAGCGCGAAGGCAAAACGCTGTCGTATCAACTTATGTAAACGACATCATTTTGCTATCGCTATCTCCAAGTACTATCTGCTGGTGAACAGTAGCTTGCGACTGGATTTCATCCTCGACGACGTCGCTTGTCTCTTGCGTCTGGATGTACAAGCTACCTGCTGATTGTGATGACATCACTGCTGATGTCATCATCGCTGATCCAGCTTTCTCTTCGCTTCAACGCCTGCTTGCACAACAGCTGATCTCTCTTCATCTGCTGAACTCTAACCATCTTCTGATTCCCGTCGTTCTTCACTGTTACGTTTGCTGTTGTCAGCTTCTTGTTCAACATTGCTCATCAGCTGTCAATGGCTTCTTGAATAGCGACTGTCAACAGATTCGTCAACAGTAATTAGAATCGCGACTGCTAACAGATTCGTCAACAGTAACTTGTGACTGGAATCTTCTTCTATCTATTTCTCCAGCAGACTTCTCAATTCCTGTTCCAGCTGGTTCAAAACATCTGCTGATTCTTTAGCACGACGTCGCTTTCTTCACTGTTCCTTTTGCTGTTGTCAGCTTCTTGTTCAACATTGCTCATCAGCTGTCAACAGCTTCTTGAATAGCGACTGTCAACAGATTCGTCAACAGTAATTAGAATCACGACTGCTAACAGATTCGTCAACAGTAATATGAATCGCGACTGCTAACAAATTCGTCAACAGTAATATGAATCGGGACTGCTAACAGATTCGTCAACAGTAATATGAATCGCGACTGCTAACAGATTCGTTAACAGTAATATGAATGGCGACTGCTAACAGATTCGTTAATAGTAATAGTAACTGACAACAGCTTAGACAACAGTAACTTGCGACTGGAATCTTCTTCTACGACGTCGCTTCATCTCTTGCTCTTCTCTTCACAACTGCTGATCCATATGCGCTTGTGCTACTGCTGGTCTTTCTTCATCTGCTGAATCTTTTAGCGTGAGGGCAAAACGCTGTCGTATTAACTTATTCAAACGACATCGTTTTGCTATCGCTAACTTCAAAAGCTCTCGACTGAATGCACTGTAGCTTCCTGCTGGTCATTCTATCACAAAGAGCATCTGCTGATTTAGCGTTCCTGCTGGTTCTTTGTAAGTCCAAGACGCCGTCGTTTCTCTTAAATCAAGCGCTGTCGTTTTGCAATCCTAACTTGGCAAAACACGCTATCCACCAAGTGCTTGCGCCTGCTGGTCATTGCCATCGCAAAATCCTCCTGCAGATTCTTATCGCGAATGCAAAACGCTGTCGTTCCAACTTATTCAAGCGACATCGTTTTGCAATGGCCAACTTCACATATCATCTGCTGAATCTTTGTCTTTGCGCTTCTGCTGAATCCATTCCACTGTTCTCTCTTCATGAACTCTAACCATCTGCTGATTCCCGTCGTTCTTCACTGTTACGTTTGCTGTTGTCAGCTTCTTGTTCAACATTGCTCAGCTCAT
>KV016255.1:23574-39380 GCA_001598015.1 Dorcoceras hygrometricum
AACTGATGCATAACTCAAATTAGTCAAAGACAGTGACGCCACTCTCCCTGTCTTTTATAACATGAGCTCAAATCATTAAAAACAAAATTTTGGCACCAGCTGAAATCCGCATAACAACACATTTTAAAACTCATCAGAGCATACAAAAAAATTTCAAATGAACAAGTGCTACTGAGTTGCTTAAATATATAAAGAACCAGTACAGATAAAAGCACAGATTTTCATTCTTCTATTTTGTCCCAAGTGCTTGTCACTGAGCCTCGCTCCAAGTGATCTTACAGCACAATGAAAATAGAAGCTTGGCAACCGCACGGGACTCGCGCATCCCATGATAGTTCAACAAGCGAAAAACCGGTTCTATATTAAAACAACATCTGGCCTTCATAGAATAAGCTTTTCAAAACAGTTAAAACATTTAAAAACATAGCACATATGTTTTAAAATCAGTGCTCGTTCAAGAACAACCTGCTCTGATACCAATTGATGGTCCCTGAAAACAGCTCTGATACCAATTGATGGTCCCTGTTTTTCGAAGGAACTTAGCAGCCGCTGATTTAAAATGGGCGATTGAAAATTTTGCGCTGCTAATTCGGAGCTGCAATAGATCATGGTTCTTGAACATTTAAAAATACAGAGCACCGGAGACAGATCTGGTATGATTTAAAAATCATGCGGAAAATACCAGAACTGAATCCTAATATTTTAAAACCAACTCAAACAGATTTATGTGCAACATAAATCTGTTGAACTTGTGCAAGTGCTAACTATGTATGCGATGCTAAGTAAATGCACGTGCTGAAATATGCGAGTGCTGGAATGTTATGCGTGCGTGCTGAGTTAATGGTGAACTGTAAACGTGCGTATGCTAAATAAAATATGCAAGTGCTGAAAGCTTAAAGAACACGATACTCAAGATTTGTTTCTGGAAGTTCGGACCTCAATGTCCTACATCTCCCCTTCTTCCACCTCGGAAGGATCCACTAGAAGATTTGATCTTACAACTCGTGTACAGACCCGATCCTGCAACCAGTAGCTGCGAGAACTCCTAGACTCCACAAATGCACACCAGCCGCAACTGTGTGACTAACTACATACACATGAGTTTTACGTCATCGTGCTTGGACGGGAACTGTTGGAAAACGTTTTGAGATTCATTCACCAATACAATGTGAATGAATCTCTGTGTGTGATATTTGATACAATGAAGCTCTCAACTCTCTGTTTCTCACAAACTAGGGAAATACTCTAACAAGCTAATTCTAGCTCCACTGTCAACTGCAATTAAGCTCTCTCTAGAATGGTAGTTGACAGCTTCACTTCAGATTCATTTTCCCTCTGTTGTTGTCTTCTATTGATTTTCTTTTCTGTGTGACAACAACTCTCTGGTCTCACGACATCGAGCTCTTCTTCAATGGCGCTGCCTTTGTATATAAAGCCTCTGTACAATAAATCCCGTTGGACACAAAATTCATTCCGTTCAAATATGTTCTATAAAGTACCGACAGGGAATAGTCCTTGTGTCCTTTTCTTTTGCAGGCTTCTTGTCATTTTCGCCATTTGAATTGAGCTCAGCAGTTGACATCCAGCTCTCGTAAATCGTCAACTGTTTCGCTGCTGATTCATGTCTACTACTGCTTTGAGCTTCTGCTGAATTCTTTGTCGACTGGATATGCAAAGCACTGTAGCCTTCGACTGGATCCACTGTAGCTCTCGACTGGATGAAAATTGCTTGCGTCTGGATGTCCAGCTGGTTGTAACGATATGTTTGCAGCTGATTGTCCAGTCGTTGGTCATGAAAAGCTTGCGACTGGATTTCCCAACGACTGGTTTAGATCAAACGATGTCGTATCAACTAATTCAAACGACATCGTTTGCTATGCATCCTCGACTGGTTGAATATAACGCTGAAGCTCTCGTCTGGATATACTGTAGCTTCCTGCTGGTATCTTGCGACTGCTGCATATCAACGCAAAGAGCATCTGCTGAATCTTTAGCGTGAAGGCAAAACGCTGTCGTATCAACTTATGTAAACGACATCATTTTGCTATCGCTATCTCCAAGTACTATCTGCTGGTGAACAGTAGCTTGCGACTGGATTTCCTCCTCGACGACGTCGCTTCTCTCTTACGTCTGGATGTACAAGCTACCTGCTGGTTGTGATGACATCACTGCTGATGTCATCATCGCTGATCCAGATTTCTCTTTGCTTCAACGCCTGCTTGCACAACAGCTGATCTATCTTCATCTGCTGAACTCTAACCATCTGCTGATTCCCGTCGTTCTTCACTGTTACGTTTGCTGTTGTCAGTCTTCTTGTTCACATTGCTCATCAGCTGTCAATGGCTTCTTGAATAGCGACTGTCAACAGATTCGTCAACAGTACTTATAAACACGACTGCTAACAGATTCGTCAACAGTACTTATAAACACGACTGCTAACAGATTCGTCAACAGTACTTATAAACACGACTGCTAACAGATTCGTCAACAGTACTTATAAACACGACTGCTAACAGATTCGTCAACAGTACTTATAAACACGACTGCTAACAGATTCGTCAACAGTACTTATAAACACGACTGCTAACAGATTCGTCAACAGTACTTATAAATGGCAACTGCCGACAGCTTCGTGAATAGTAACTGACATCAGCTTCTTCAACAGTAACTTGCGACTGGAATCTTCTTCTACGACGTCGCTTCATCTCTTGCGCTTCTCTACTCATCTGCTGATAGCTTTTGCTTAACTGCTGATCACTGTAGCTCACTGCTGATTGTGATGACGTCATCCTTGCTGCTCACAGCTATCTCCATTATATATGCTGACGTCATCACTGCTGTTACCAGCTCTTGTTAGCGCTCCAGCTGGTTCAAGCTCTCTAAGCAATAATCACATCTGCTGGTCTGAATTGGCCTCCGCCTGATTACGAACAACTGATTCAACTTTGGACGTCTCCATTGCTAATCCAGCTGCCGTCTAAATGAATGCACCAAACCAACTGCTGAACTTCATCTTGAGAACCATCTGCTGGATAGATTACTGCTACTGTTCATCTTCTTTTTCGATGCGTCCAATCAAACAAAACTCTTCTCTGCCAATTACTCAAACAACTTCATCGCTTCGATTCTTCAACAGAAAACATTACATGTTAAATCTGTACTTAAAATAGAATCGTTAGAATAAGAATAACAGGTTTTGTGTAATTCAAAACTTAATCAGGATCTGTCAAAACAGATCCATCATATGTTATGCTATGATATGAAATGTATGAAGCAATGTTTTAAGATCATGCACACATTCATGTTTTAACGTTATTTATTACAAGTATGTGCTTGCATGCGACTTTATTAGTATGTACTTTGTTATGATACAAGATAGAGCATGCTGAGCCTCTAGGCTCACTAGGTTTACATGGTGCAGGTGATGATCCTGCTGAGTTTACCCCGACTGACGGTGAGGACCTCTGAGTGCCTTCTGCAGCAGTACCCCGTGACCGCCTTCATGCTTCACTTCTCTTATGATTCACCTTTCAGATGTTGGTTTTAAACACGTCTATTTTCAGTATTTTTACTCAGTGATTTTTATACTGTATGGATGTTTTAACATTTTTAAATATTCCTTTATTTATTTTTGAAGTATGGTTGAGAAAATGATTTAGAAATGTTTAAAAGGGAACGAGCCACACTTCAAGTTTACGTATTCCGCATATGTGTTTTTTTAAAAAAAATTCTAGAGTCTGGTTCGTTTCAATTGGTATCAGATCGGTGGTTCTGGTGGGGTACTAGCCTGCTGCGTGGAGCTCAGAGTCGCACTACCAGTCTGTGAGTTTTACTGTTTTACGATTTATGTTTATGTTTGCATGCTTCATGTTTTAGCCCTTCATGAGTTTTGGCCTTAGAGTTTTAAAATAGACGCTTAGTCATGCACTTAGATTTACGTGATAAGGCTTTGGTGTATCAGAATGCCTCCCAAACTCTATAGGACCCAGCAAGATGATAATACGCCTCCTCATCCTCCCCCACCACCTCAGTTGACTTCATACGAGCGAGCTAGCATGGACATGCTAGCCGGGATTACTAGGCTTCTAGAGTGTCAGTCAGAGAGACCCGGGAAGTCGCATTAGGAGGATGTTGCTGAGAGGTTCCGCAAGCAGGGACCAAAGGAGTTTGCTGGTACCACAGATCCAATTGTTTCTTAGGAGTGGATCCGATCTATGGAGACCATCTATGATTATATGGGTCTCTCGGACGCTGAAAAGGTCCGTTGTGCTATCTTTATGCTGAAGGGAGATGCCGCTCTGTGGTGGAAGGGCGCAGTGGTTGGCCTATTCTTGGAGAGCCTGACATGGGAGGAATTAAAGAAGGTCTTCTTCGAGAAGTATTTTACTGTTGATGCCCGGAGCTAGCTTATTCGGGAGTTCATGAGTCTCCATCAGGGAGACAAGTCTGTTGCTGAGTATGTGAGACAGTTTGAGCGAGGGTGTACCTTTGTGCCCTCGATTGCTACGGTGGAGAGAGAGAAGTTGCGACAGTTCACTGATGGACTGTGACCCAACGTCCGCCACGATGTCAATATGGTGGATGTGGAGACTTATATGGCGAAAGTGAATAGGGCTTACCGGTCTGAGAGAGGCCGGAAGGACATGAGGGACGACTACCAGAGGAAGCGCCAGATGCAGCAGCCCGTCAGGGCCATTATTCGCAGCAGCCAACGAAGAGACCTTTTCAGGGGCCTTCTAAGGGCCCATATCCTCAGGGCCAGCAGCAGCAGAGACCTCAAGGCCAGCAGAGGCCGCAGGGTCAGCAGAGACCTCAGCAGCAGGGGACTATTGCCCCTAGACCTGGAGGGACACCGGCGTGTCCGATGTGCCATAAGAGTCATTCAGGACAGTGCATGGCGGGCTCAGGCAGATGTTATCATTGCAAGGAGCCTGGGCACATCTCTATTAACTGCCCTAGGAGGATGCAGTCTATTGGTCGTGTTTTCATGATGTAGGCTGAGGCTGCAGATCCGGACACGACATTGCTCACAGGTATTCCGTTTTAAATTTCCGTACTTGTTATGTTACTATCTGGGTGTTTTAGAATTGCATGCTAGTTGGAGCACTGCTAGGAAAGTTGTTGCCTTAGTTGCTAAGTAATAGAAGTGAGAACTATAGGACTTCTAGGACTTGCTTTGAGAACTTTGACGGATAGGACTAGCGAACTTAGAACTGTCATAGGCATCTAAACTGCTTTTTGGGATTCAGTATGACCGTGAACGCGTACCTATGTGACGTTTCTGTTTCAGGCGAGATTCGTGTGCTTGGAATCACTACACTCGCTTTGCTAGACTCAGGGGCGACCCACTCTTTATTTCGAGTGCGTTCACACAGATGATGGATATTATTCCGGAGAGCATGGGTGTAGCTCTCACCGTGACGGTACCGTCAGGAGAGGAGTTGACGAAGACCAGCGTCGTGCAGGGTTTGATGATGACGTTTCAGGATCACGCGGTCAGAGCCGATTTGGTCTTTTTTCCGATGTCAGGATTCGACCTCATCCTAGGCATGGATTGGCTGACAGATTTTGGATCAGTGATCGACTTTTAGCGAAGGACGATGTCTATCAGACCGCCAGGGCATGAGGCCTTCTTATTTGAGGCAACTAGGAGGCCGCGGAAGCCCAGATTTGAATCTTTCCTTCAGGCCAGGAAGCTAGTTGAGCACGGATGTCAGACATTCTTGGCCAGCGTTACCGCTTCTGGAGGTTCAGCAGGCCCTTCACTGTCTGAGGTGGAGGTAGTCAGGGATTTTGCAAATGTCTTCCGTGATGATGTAGTGGGAGTTCCACCGGAGCGAGAGGTGGACTTTTCTATTGAGCTGATGCCAGGTCCAGTGCCTATCTCTAAGGCACCATATCGATTAGCTCCTACCGAGATGAAAGAGCTTAAGGAGCAGATTCAGGAGTTGCTCGATAAGGGGTTCATTCGCCCTAGATTTTCTCCATGGGGCGTGCCAGTGTTGTTTGTGAAGAAGAAGGATGATAGCATGAGATTGTGCATTGACTACCGGGAGCTGAACATAGTCACAGTGAAGAATAAATACCCACTCTCGAGAATTGAGGATTTATTTGACCAGTTGCAGGGAGCCTCGATGTTCTCAAAGATTGATCTGAGGTCTGGCTATCATCAGCTTTGAGTTAGAGAGGAGGAAGTGTCCAGACTGCTTTTTGGACACGATACAGCCACTACGAGTTCTTGGTGATGCTGTTTGGCCTGACGAATGCACTAGCGATTTTCATGGATCTGATGAACAGGATATTCAGGCAGTATCTAGACCATTTCATCATAGTTTTCATCGATGACATCCTGGTCTATTCGAGGAGCTTAGAGAGCATAGGCAGCACTTGCAGACGGCTTTGCAGACTTTGAGGGAGCATAGATTATATGCCAAGTTCAGCAAGTGCGAGTTTTGGCTGGAGCAGGTGGCATTCTTAGGGCATATTGTGTCGAGAGATGGGATTACAGTTGACCCATCAAAGGTGGAGGAAGTGTAGAACTGGGGGATTCCAAGGAATGCAGCGGAGATTCACAGTTTCTTGGGCTTGGCAGGTTATTATCGCAAATTTATCAAGGGCTTCTCCTCTATTTCAGTGCTCTTGACAGCCCTGACCAAGAAGAATGCAAAGTATGTGTGGAGTCCCGAGTGTCAGAGGAGATTTGATCAGCTGAAGGGGGCCTTACTTCAGCACCAGTGTTAGCTATGCCAGTGGACCACGAGGAGTTTGTGGTTTATACAGATGCTTCTCTGAGAGGTTTGGGTGCAGTTCTGATGCAGGGTGGTAAGGTTATTGCGTATGCGTCAAGGCAGCTGAATAGTTATGAGCAGAACTATCCGACACATGATTTGGAGCTTGCAGTTGTAGTGTTTGCGTTGAAGATTTGGAGGCACTATTTGTACGACGAGAAGTGTCAGATATTCACCGACCACAAGACCCTCAAGTACTTCTTCACCCAGAAGGAGCTGAACATGAGAAAGCGCAGATGGTTAGAGTTGGTGAAGGATTATGACTGTGACACTAGCTATCATCCGGGTAAGGCTAATGTAGTAGCGGATGCTTTGAGCCGAAAGACTGCAGTAGTGGCTTTTTTGTCAATTGTGAGGCCACTACAGGCTGAGATTCAGAGTTTCGGTCTGGAGTTCTATTCAGGAGGCTGTGCACCGAGTTTAGCAGCGCTCACTATTCAGCCTACTCTTCGAGAGCGGATAAGAGAGGGGCAGGCCTCCGATGAGCAGTTAAAGCAGTGGAGACAGCGTGATGAGGACAGAGGACGAATTCTATACACAGTGGAGGATGGGATAGTCCATTTCAGAGGTCGTATGTGGGTGTCGAGTACTGGACAGTTGAGAGCCGAGATCTTATCTGAGGCTCATGCATCGACGTACTCCATCCACTCAGGGAGTACAAAGATGTACAGAGATTTGCAGACTTTGTACTGGTGGCCGGGGATGAAGAAAGATATTGGGAGGTTCGTGTCTGAGTGTTTGACCTGTCAACAGGTCAAGGTGGAGCATCAGCGATCGGCAGGGCTGTTGCAGCCACTCCCTATTCCTGAGTGGAAGTGGGAGCATATTATGATGGATTTAGTGGTTGAATTGCCCAGGAGTCCCAGAGGGTACATGGATATATTGGTGATTGTAGACAGACTCACCAAGTCAGTGCATTTCCTACCGGTGAAGACTACTTTCACCCTGACGCAGTACGCAGAGCTCTACGGCAGAGAGATTGTCAGACTGCATGGCATACCAGTCTTGATAGTGTTGGAAAGAGACACCAGATTTACGTCTGCATTCTGGAGGAGCTTACATGCCGCCTTGGGTACTAGATTGTCATTCAGTACAGCCTTTCATCCGCAGACAGACGGACAATCAGAGAGGGTCATCCAGATTTTGGAGGATTTGCTGAGAGCCTGCGTCATAGATTTCCATGGTACGTGGGATTCGAGATTGCCGCTGGTAGAGTTCATGTACAACAACAGCTTTCAGGCATCGATAGGGATGGCTCCGTATGAGCTGTTCGGGAGGAGATGCAGATATCCCGTGCACTGGGACGAGGTTGGAGAGAGAGTACAGACTGGACCGGAGTTAGTACAGCAGACGGTGGATATTGTGACGAGGATTCGGGATAGGATGAGGACAGCCCAGAGTCGTCAAAAGAGCTATGCCGATCAGAGAGGACGAGATCTGGAGCTAGCTGTGGGAGATCATGTGTTTGTGAGGATATCGCCCATGAAGGGCGTGATGCGCTTGGGCCATTCGAGATTTTATAGATGGTTGGTACTCTGGCATACCGAGTAGCATTACAACCCAGCTTATCAGCAGTTCATGATGTCTTCCACATCTCGATGCTGCGGAAGTATGTTCCGAACCCGTCACACGTGTTGGATTTTGAGCCGCTCTAGTTGGTGCCCGATTTATCTTTTGAGGAGCGACCAGTGATGAGGACAGCCCAGAGTCGTCAAAAGAGCATGCCGATCAGAGAGGACGAGATCTGGAGCTAGCTGTGGGAGATCATGTGTTTGTGAGGATATCGCCCATGAAGGGCGTGATGCGCTTGGGCCATTCGAGATTTTATAGATGGTTGGTACTCTGGCATACCGAGTAGCATTACAACCCAGCTTATCAGCAGTTCATGATGTCTTCCACATCTCGATGCTGCGGAAGTATGTTCCGAACCCGTCACACGTGTTGGATTTTGAGCCGCTCTAGTTGGTGCCCGATTTATCTTTTGAGGAGCGACCAGTGTAGATTCTAGCTCGGGAGGAGTGCTAGCTGAGAGCATGGAGTATTTCGTTGGTCAAGGTCCGATGGTAGAATCACTCGAAGGATGAAGCTACCTGGGAGACAGAGGTCGATATACGGACGCGCTACCCAGAGTTATTTGGTACGTACTCAATTTCGTGGATGAAATTCCTATAATGGGGGAGAGTTGTAACGCCTAGAAATTCCTGACTACGTAGAAATGAGTGCATGACTAGGGGGAAAATAATTTTAGATGATTACATGCCATCTCTGACGATTTATTTATGATTTTATGTTGCATGGTACGTACTCAATTTCGTGGACGAAATTCCTATAATGGGGGAGAGTTGTAACGCCTAGAAATTCCTGACTACGTAGAAATGAGTGCATGACTAGGGGGAAAATAATTTTAGATGATTACATGCCATCTCTGACGATTTATTTATGATTTTATGCTGCATGGTATGCATGACTTGTTTTTCAGCCTATTTGAGTTACGGACGCGTTGACGAGACTGGGGACGACCAGAATGAAAATGATTTGAGATTTTTAGTTATTAGATTTTTAAGAATAAATTTTTTTTATTTGAAGCAACACTTTCTGAAAATTGGGGTTTTTATTATTATTTTGCAGGGGAACTCGTTTTTCGTCTATACGGGCTGTTTTATTGGATTTTAAGGTGTTTTAAAATTTGATGGGGCTTCAATTTCGAAAATTAGCCATTTTCAATGCCAAGTCAAAGTTTAGTTATCATTTCAATTAAATGGAGGGGCAAGCATGTCATTTCTCTCTCCTTTTCTTAATTAAACCAATAGGGTCAACTGTGTCACACCAAATTCTTTCATAACACAAAATTATCACTAAACCGAGCTTCCAAAACACAACCAGCCGTCCCATCCATTCCCCTCAAGCACAAAGTTTTGAAAACTTCATCCCTTGGTGAAGCTTGATGATCCAAAGGAGGTTGTGCGCCGATCTCGTGTCTACAACGTCGGTAACTCGCAGATCCACCTTTTCTACGAACCAAACATGTAATATCTTTTCGTTTTCTCACCATTTAAGCCGTATTAATCTGTTTTAATGAAATTTTGCATGAATTTCTTGTGTTCTATTCAGATCTATGCATCCTTAATTGAGATCCATGCATATCACATGAAGTTTCACTACGTTTCTATTTGTTGCATGAAATTCTTCGGCTAAGGGCTGCTCTTGAGGGCTGTGGCTCGAGTCTAGGTGGTCCATGGGGATCCTATGGCGGTCTAGCAACGTCCAAGGTCGGGAGTCGATGGCTGGTTCATGGTAAATCCACGGCTGGACCAAGAACTATACAAGGGTGGCGCATCGCCTTGCGCCGTGCGCATGTTGCGTGTTCCCAGCCCTCGTGCGTGTGTTGTTGTCCATGGTTTTGGTCATGGTTGGTCCCATAGGAACCGGCCGGACCTAGGGGAGGTCCAACCGGCGGGGATCTGGCCAGTGGTGGCCGGAGCAGGGAGAACAAAGTGGGTGATTGGTCGCTGCTCAAGTGTGGCGCTAGGGTGGCGGCGTGGGCTAGGTCTTCCTTTGCATGGGCCGGCCGGTTCGGCTGGACCGGTTGGTTCGGTTGGACCGGGGTCGGTTCATCGAGTTTCGAGTCAAAATATTTTAAAGTTGACCCGAGTTATTTTAATTATGGACCTGTTATTTTAATTTTTAAGTCGAAGGTCCAATTTTAAAGAAAATAGTCTAAGGTTTTAATTTGAGTCAAACTTTTAAAATAATTGGAGTTGATGTTATTTTCAAGTTTTTAGTCAAAATTGGAGTCTTTGAAATTTTAATTGAGTCAAAATTTGACTATTGGATTTTAATTTGGTCAAAATCGGTCTTTTGGTCAAAATTGATCCTTGGGTCAAAAAATTGTTTAAGTTATCCTCTTTTAAAGTCAAAATTGGTTAATTTGATCTTATTAAGTCAAAATCGATTCTGAAATTAGTCAAAATTAGACTTTAATTTCTAAAGTCAAAATTAAATTGAAAGTGGTCAAAATTGGAAGGTGTTAGGAAATTTTAAAGGCGAACATCTAAGTCATGGGCTAAGTTAAGGTTGAGGTTAAGTCTAGAAGTAGTGGGCCAGGCTCCTGAACCATTTCTTGACCGAAGTAGAAAATATAGAAGCCCGTGAGTGTATATTTAATCATATATGTAGTATGATATGCACATAAATGTTTTAAAGGAAATGATTAAATATACATTAGCGGGCTAAGCTTTTAAACGTGCATAATTTTACGAAATGCATGCATCATGAATGTTTTATGGAATGTTAAAGGCATATTATTTTAAAAGACAAAACCCGAGTAATTGAATGATTTGTGGCAACTTATGATGGGGGGATGCGGGATACCGGGCCCGTTGAACTCCTGTTTCCATGTATTACGAGCTTATGGATCCATGTGTTCATGGCATGGTGAAGTGACAGCATAGAGGTGTGACATATAGGGATCCCGAGGTAAGGTCGGGTGAACCACACCGCCGCGTACGTTGGTTTATAGATTGATCAATCGACTATGGTCCACACTTCAGGGTACGACTCATACGTTTTTCATGTTATGCTATGTATTCCTTATATACGTTCTATGTTATGCTATGATATGAAATGTATGAAGCAATGTTTTAAGATCATGCACACATTCATGTTTTAATGTTATTTTATTACAAGTATGTGCTTGCATGCGACTTTATTAGAATGTTCTTTGTTATAATACAAGATAGAGCATGCTGAGCCTCTAGGCTCACTAGGTTTACATGGTGCAGGTGATGATCCTGCTGAGTTTACCCCGATTGTGTTAGAGTAGATGCCCAACTAGCCAACTTGTGGCGTGTGGGTTTTATAGACTCTTGTATATGACAATATTTATTTATGAAATACGCATTTATTTATGGCATTCTTTATTTTCATTATGTCATATAATGTTAACAATTGCGTTGGATAAAGACCTAGAATGCACCATAGTGTATGTTAGATGTGATAGTGGATATGATGGCTATCATGAAACACATCTAATAGTCACTGTGCATTCTGAATTCGTTCCTAGTCGATTGGACCGTCAAAATGAGGATAAGGCCGCCCGAGCTTGAGACTAGCATCTGCGATGTGAAGTACCATGTTTCATTGGTAGGGAACATTGTGATGTTCTGAGCATGCAGATGGATAGTAATCTGGTGATCTATCAAACTACCCTCGTTCGGACTTTCCAAGTGGTTACCATTTGTCGAGTGGATAAGTCCGAGGTATTGGTTGTACTGATTAGTCCTCACTACTCGAAACGTCATTGAGACTCTACATGATAGGCGTCTCACTTTGACCCATTTTCCGACTCACTTGGGGTCATTAGGCGGCGGGATTGGGTGAGGTCCCGATGCATGTAGGAGTTGATGCTTCGTTGTCGAGGATTCACCGCTCGCTCTCATGCGTGGATATCCTATGCTATCTGAGGGGATAATAGTGTATAAATCTCTGGCCAGAGTATTGGATTTTTAGGTAAATGGGTTTACCTAGTTACACTCGCGATGTCACTATTTGATCTCCAAGATGTATGCATAGTTATCGGATCTATAGCGACTCTCGATTTACCAATGATCGTTGATCTGATCGGGATATATGTGTAGAAAGGACCGTACTGTACACTAACCACGACCAACTGGTTCTTGCAGGCACTATCAGTGATACCTAGGGGATCATGGGGAGATGTTGCTAGGCGCTTTACCATGATCCGTTGGGCAAGTCCGAAATTATGATTTCGGAGCCACAATGGTTGTGGACCCACGGCTAGCTGTATCCCTGAACCATTGAGGGTCACACAAGTACTGGATTCATGATTCCCGCACGGAAACTGAGCTCAATTTGTTGAGCATAGGAAGAGGATTTTAGGGAGTGCGACTTCCTAAAAGTCAACAGGGGTGAAATTTCAATTTCCCTAAAGTTTGGGCTAGTTTGACTATCCCTGAAACTTGGAGGGGCTAATCTGCAATTTTGGACTAGGTGGTCTGAAAAATTGTTTTCGTTTCCGTCCTTGCTGAATTCGTCAATCCTTCTAGTGCAGGCTGACAAAGGTGTCTTGATTTCGGTCATGGACCTGATTGACGATCTACCGAGGCCTACCGTTTGAAGTGCCGGTTTCCTCGTGAAACTGGTCGGAGCCAGGCGCCTAGACGCCAGCAAGGTAACGATTCTATGAACACCCTATGAATGTTTATAGAATTGGATTTGAATGTATTGAACGTTTCTCTGGGCAACTTTTGATTTCCACTGCGCCCCCTGGAAACGGGACCCGGATCCGCCATTGTCGCCAACAGACTGGCGGGGAGGACCTCTGAATGCCTGCTGCAGCAGTACCCCATGACCGATTTCATGCTTCACTTATCTTATGATTCACCTTTCAGATGTTGGTTTTAAACATGTTTATTTTCAGTATTTTTACTCAGTGATTTTTATACCGTATGGATGTTTTAACGTTTTTAAATATTCCTTTATTTATGTTTGAAGTGTGGTTGAGAAAATGATTTAGAAATGTTTTAAAAGGGAACGAGCCACACTTTAAGTTTACGTATTCCGCATATGTTTAAAAAAAAAATTTCTAGAGTCTGGTTCATTTCACGTGCCCTCTGCCTGCTCCTTTGTCATGGCATTCACTTGAGCTTGCTGAGGTCCTGAGAAATGAGGTTGGGAAGACTGTCCAAAACAAGAAGGACGAGGCTGCTGAAACAGCCTGTGTTGAGTTTTCCCCATCCTCTGCTGTTGTACATGGAAAGAACGACCTCGAGAAGATCCACCTGAACGACCCTGAGGTGGGGCAGCTGTGTGTTGAGATCTAGCCAAGGGACATACTGGCACGAAATGTCCGTATTGCCCACAAAGATTAAAAACACCCTGAACTCCAGTACACTGTGTCGATGGGTGTCTTCCTCCACATTGCCCGTAGAAAGTAGCTCGGGGACTACTACTGCTCGAAGTGCCCGAACCGAAAGAACTAGAACCTGACTTCTTCTTAAACTGTTGGACACGAGGCCTGAATCGGTGACGTCCAGATTTTTGGGATGACTGTTGGGGCTGCTGGGATGATTGGGAAGGTTGGGAAGGTTGCACCCCTTGAACATTGGACGAGTACCTTGAGTAGCTTGCGGCCGAACCCGAGACCTGCGGTTCTGTAATCCTTCCTTGATATCCATCGCCTTGTCCATCGCGTACGCATAGCTAGTAGGTGAACTTGCCAACACCAAAGAATAGAGATCTTCGTTCAGCCATTCCAAGAACCTGTTTCTCTTTGCCCTCTCTCGACCGGACACATGAGGAACATAGGCAAGGAGAGAAGAAAACTTTCGAGCATACTCCCCCACAGACATGGTTCCCTGAACCAAGTTATCGATTCACGTTCCTGGCGTTAACATAAGATTCTGGGACGTACTCCTGTCAAAACACAGTAAAAAACTGATCCAAGTTGTCCCCACACCAGTTTCCTCAAGAGTTCGTTAAGCACCTCTCCACCAATGCTCTGCATTCTTCCTCAATTGGAAGATAGCCATGCTCAGTCTACGCTCATCATCATACCGCACTCGATCAAACAGTCCTATGATGTGCTGCAACCAGGACTCCGCATCGGAACTAGACTCACCGCCATTGAAAATGAGGATTCATCCGCTGAAACCTCGCCATAATCAGTTCCATCTCGTCTACACGGGCTGCCAACACATCCACCTCGTCGTCAACTTGTCTAGCGTGCCTATGAACGGGAATACTACGTTCCATTTCCTCATTTTGACCCTCAGATTCTATTGGGTTCTGCCTTCTAGCTCCACCCCTACGTCTAGGCGGCATCTACGCAAACACTAAGACGATAAGTGTTAGAGTAGATGCCCAACTAGCCAACTTGTGGCGTGTGGGTTTTATTGACTCTTGTGTATAACGATCTTTATTTATGAAATACATATTTCTTTATGGCATTCTTTATTTTCATTATGTAATAATGTTAACAATTGTGTTGGATAAACACCTAGAATGCACCATAGTGTATGTTATATGTGATAGTGGATATTATGACTATCATGAAACACATCTAATAGTCACTGTGTATTCTGAACTCATTCCTAGTCGATTGGGCCGTCAAAATCAGGATAAGGCCGCCCGAGCTTGAGACTAGCATCTACGATGTGAAGTACCATGTTTCATTGGTAGAGAACATTGTGATGTTCTGAGCATGCAGATGGATAGTGACCTGGTGATCTATCGAACTACCCTCGTTCGGACTTTCCAATTGGTTACCATTTGTCGAGTGGATAAGTCCGAGGTCTTGGTTGTACTGATTAGTCCTCACTACTCGAAACGTCATTGAGACTCTACATGATAGGCGCCTCACTTTGACCCGTTTACCGACTCACTTGGGGTCATTAGGTGGCAGGATTGGGTAAGGTCCCGATGCATGTAGGAGTCGATGCTTCGTTGTCGGTGATTCACCGCTCGCTTTCATGCGTGGATATCCTATGCTATCTTGGGAGATAATAGTGTGATAAATCTCTGGCCGGAGTACTGGATGTGTTTTAGGTAAATGGGTTTGCCTAGTAACACTCGCGATGTCACTATTTGATCTCCAAGATGGATGCATAGTTGTCGGATCTCTAGCGACTCTCGATTTACCAATGGTCGTTAATCTGATCGGGATATAAAAGTTGAAAGGATCGTACTGTACGCTAACCACGACCAACTGGTTCTTGCAGGCACTATCAGTGATACCTAGGGGATCATGGGGTGATGTTGCTAGGCGCTAATGGGTTTGCCTAGTAACACTCGCGATGTCACTATTTGATCTCCAAGATGTATGCATAGTTATCGGATCTTTAGCGACTCTCGATTTACCAATGGTCGTTGATCTGATCGGGATATATGTGTTGAAAGGTCCGTATTGTACGCTAACCACGACCAACTGGTTCTTGCAGGAACTATCAGTGATACCTAGGGGATCATGGGGCGATGTTGCTAGGCGCTTTACCATGATCC
>KV016255.1:41580-66866 GCA_001598015.1 Dorcoceras hygrometricum
GGATTGGGTAAGGTCCCGATGCATGTAGGAGTCAATGCTTCATATTCAAGGATTCACCACTCGCACTTGGCATGGATATCCTATGTTATCTGATAAGATAATAGTGTGAACTCTCTGGCCAGAGTACTAGATGTGTTTTAGGTAAATGGGCTTACCTAGTAGCACATGAGATGTCACTATTTGATCTCCAAGATGTATGCATGGCTATCAAATCTCTAGCGACTATCAATTTACCACATCGTTGATTCTATCAGGATATTTGAGCTGAAAGGATCATACTTTACGCTAACCATGACCAAATGGTTCTAGCAGGCACTATAAATGATACCTAGGGGATCTTGGGGCGATGCTGATAGAAGCTTTATCATGGTCCGATGGGTAAGTCCAAAAATGTATTTTTGGAGTCACAAGGAGTTGTGAGTCCACGTATAAGCTGTATCCTGAACCATTGAGGGTCACACAAGTACTGGATTCACGATTCCCGTACGGAAACTGAGCTCAATGTGTTGAGCATAGGAGGAGGATTTTAGGGAGTGCGACTTCCTAAAAGTCAACAGGGGTCAAATTGCAATTTCCAAAAGTTGGAGGGCTAAACTGTAATTTTGGACTAGGTGGTCTGAAAAATTGTTTTCACATCATAATACTAAGTTTTGGAAACTGTGTAGACCGGTCCGATCAGATCGTCGATCGGAGTTATGATGACCGCATGGAAACTGAGCTCAATGTGTTGAGCATAGGAGGAGGATTTTAGGGAGTGCGACTTCCTAAAAGTCAACAGGGGTCAAATTGCAATTTCCAAAAGTTGGAGGGCTAAACTGCAATTTTGGACTAGGTGGTCTGAAAAATTGTTTTCACATCATAATACTAAGTTTTGGAAACTGTGTAGACCGGTCCGATCAGATCGTCGATCGGAGTTATGATGAAGCCGCGGTGATGGGAATGAACCGAATGTTCATATGGACCTGGGCCTGACCAAGTCCATTTGGCCGGTTCAAGCCCATCACTTATTTATTAAAAGAGTGCTAGGGCTACATGGTAGAGAAAAACTTGCACTCACAACCCTAGCCACCAAGTAGCGCCGCCCCCTCCTCTCAAAATCCTCTCGGCCGCTGCCTCCACCGCCGCGCCGCCGTGCCGCCGCCGCCGTGATCGGACTTTTTCCGATCACCTTTCGAGGAGATTCCATCCATGGCAAAAAATTCGTTAGCTCTTCTAGTGCAGACCGACGAAGGACTCGTGCTTCCGGTCGTGGACCTGATTAAGGAGGATCTACCGCCGCCTACCTTGAAGAGCCAGATTCCCTGTGAGTTTGTTGGAGCCAGGCGCCAGACGCCAGCAAGGTGACATTCGATAAAACATCCTATGTATGTTTTATGATTTGATTTATATGTATTGAAAGATTTCCGGGGCATTTTTTAAACTTCCGCTGCGCCCCCGAGAAACGGGATCCGGATCCAACACTGCGCCAACAGTGGTATCAGAGCCAAGGCTCGGATCCGTCAATACATCATTGTGCCTGAATTGTATCAATTTCAGAATTTCAGAATCGAAAACAAAAAAAAATTAAAGTTGCAGGCCGCAGGCCGCCGCCGCATGCGGCGGCGCCATCGCGCGCTGCTCGCGCAGCAGCGTGCACACCACCGCGCGCTGGCCAACATGCAATGTCGCGTGCTGGCCGGCCACCGTGAGCTAGTGTAGCGCACGGTGGCGCGTGGTTGTGCGCCATACTTGGCGCGGCGATGCCGCGCATGTCGCAGCCAGCGTGCGGCCTTGTGCTGCACGCTGTGTGTTGGCGGCGGCGACCGTCCGAAGTTTCTCCGGCAGCGCTGCAATGGCTATTTCGTCTTCTAGGTTTTGTTTCGGGCCTGTCCCGAGCAGCCCGTGAAGTTTTCGGGCCAATATTTGATATTGGGCCGATTTTGGTCGGACCAAAATTGATTTTGAAATTTTTGAGATTTTGAGCCTAAAATTGTTTTAAGCCCAATTTGATGCAATTAAAATTTACAAAATGTGATTTTATTTATAAAATGTGATTTTATAATTAAAATATGATTTTGTTGACAAAGTGTAATTTTATTTATGAAATATGATTTTGTAATTAAAATATGATTTTGTTGACAAAATGTGATTTTATTCATAAAATATGATTTTATAATTAAAATATGATTTTGTTGGAAATTATCAAATTTGATTTGATTATTTAATTTATGTCAATTAATTGATATATCATTTATAAAGTGGGCCTGGTTTATGGCCCGTTCCCACCCCTTTAAAATGTATCCCAACGTGTCATGGATATTTAATTGTAAATATTAGATTTAGTGGGAGGACACTCGAAGATGGTGGAGATGATGATCAAAGATATCGAAGGCCGAAGATCTGTAAAACCGGAAGCAAATGTAATAGGATTGCATTGCATACTGTATTTCACCTAGGACTGGACCCAGGTCCGTGATTGGCAACCACGGACCGCATAGCTCTCGCGATCGATCATCCCAAAGTTTTATATAAGTGATATATATGTTAGTTGAATCCGCATGTTAAATTATGATTTAATTATTGTTGAGACCAAATTTTCAAAATTAAAATCCCTCGTTTTAAATACGATTTAAAACTGATATCAAGATTAAAAGTTTATTCGATAAACTAAGGAAATTTAAATTTGTTTAAATTTTCCCTACCTTCCATCAACAATGAGTGTACGTCGATGCTATCCGTATACATGGCCCGACTCATATTATTGAGGGGGTCATGTATGCCGGAAAGCTGTACACGTCATTGACACTCGTTGTGAGTTGGTTGGAACTCCCTTTAACGTTGGCTCAAATTATTGGGGACGTTAAGGGGACCGTCCTTCACAACTCGACATTGATGGGTCATCTTGACACGTGATAGTAATCGGCGTCATATTATTGGGCCCTTACTGGACGTGAGGTAAATACATGGAGGTTGCACATGTTGCAATTGGGCTCTACCTTTTGAGGATCATGGTTGGCTGATATTATTTGGGACCATGATCGCTTGATTGGACTCTGTGTACCCACTAAGGAAACTTGCTTTCTTGATTTCATTAGAGGGTGGTGAAATCGTTAAAATAGTGGGAGGGTAATTCATAAAACTTACCTTGTTTTATGTCTTGGCGTTTTTCATAAATAGTTAGTAATACATGTCTGTTTTTCTTTTCAGTATAAACTGCTTATAAAATGTCTTCGATCAAAAATCCACTTGCTGCTATACTGGATAGCAACAAGTTCACTGGTCTGAACTATCAAGACTGGCTTCGAAACCTCAATATTGTATTGGCTTCGGAGAAACTTCTCTACACGATAGTGAAGAGCCCTCCGAAGGAAGCCCCTGCCGACGTCAGCCCTGAGGAGATGACTACGCTTAACAAATGGTGGGATGACGAGCTTAAGACTCGATGCTATATGATGGCATCGATGTCAAACTAAATGCAGCGGCGCTTTGAGAAGACCGTGTATGCTGCTAACATACATCTTCATCTCAAGAAGCTGTATGGGGAGAACTCTCGACATGAGAGGTTCACCACTGTCAAGGAGCTTATGACAAGCCGCATGCGCGATGGGACTTCGGTCCGCGAGCATGGGGTTCGTATGATTGGGCTCATTGAAAAGTTGGTGGGCCTTGATATCACACTTCCACATGAGCTGTCTGTGGATTTGCTTCTCCTCTCACTCGCCGCTGCATTCGACCCCTTTGTGGTCAACTTTAACATGCATACAATATGTAAACAGCACATACAATTCAGTAATTCAGGCAGTTCACATAATCACAGATTCATATAAGCCAAACTCAAGACTCAGATACTAGCAGGTTATGCTCGAAGCTGTTAAGGTCTCACTCATTCGTACCTTCAATCAACTGAATTCTACCTCAACAGATTTTTACAAAGGCACGGCACAACCACTGAAGAAAATCAGCTTCCTTCTGCTACTGCAATCACGGCAGAGACTCCTTGGAACTCAAATGTGTACCAGGTATCTAACAATCAGATAATTTCGAACTCAACATCTAAAGTTCTAAGGTCCAGTAGCATAATTCAACTACCGAATCCTACAGAGTACTCTTCAAATCCTAAACAAGGCTTAAACTTGGCAAGGAATCACTTACCCAAAAACGCACAACACTCAAAGAACGCTCTGCTAGATTTCTCCAGAAATCTTCGCACACCAGCAGCTTCGCGTTCTCTTCCTCAAGTCGTTCAACAGCCTCAAATGGGTAGTAATCGGAAGAGCTAGGAAAGGTGAACTCAGCGCCACCAAAATCGTCAAAAACAAAGGCTGGAATCGGCAAAAATCGATGGGAGAAATGTTCGAATGAACAGTGTCGGTCGAGGGTTTCAACAAAGAAGAGGATAAGAAATATCGGGTTGAAAATATTTCTAAGTGTCGATCAACACTCATAAAAATATCTCCCGCAACCAACAACTGCTGTTCACGAAATCAACAAACATCGAAACAGCAGATATCTCTCGACAGACACTAGTGGTTGCTCACAACAGATACCAGCTTTTCTCTCAACGAAACCAACAGCAACCATCAAGCGTTGCATTCACAAAAGAATACCCAAAACGACACCGTTCCGACTAAACCAAACAACGCCACAGCGTTCCACCAGCTGACAACAGATATCTCTTGCGAATCGACCAAAAGCTGGTAACATATTCTTCAACAGTGCAGAGCTCACAACAGCAACCGCAACGCAACACAACGAGCGCTAACCAAAACGACAACACTTCGCACACGTGAGCAAATCTGATCAAAGTACTACGCTAAAACTGTGAGGAATCAGAATTTTAGTTTGTGATTAATCGAATTGATTTGGAATTTATCGCATGAATTTTGAAGGTTTTGCGCGTGAAATCTGATTCCCCATTGTAATTCAGACGTTGCGCTATTGTTTAGACACCAGTCGTAGCGAATTTAGGAAGTCAATGCGGGTCAACGGTACTGTAGCTCTCAGCTGGTGGATTTTGAATCAGTAGAGATGACGTAGGCGTGACGCGTTGTTATCTGCTGGCAGTAGTTGCGCTTAGAATGGTTTCTGCTGGTAGCAGGCATTACGGCGTCGTTTAGATTAGTTGACGCGTCGTCGTTTTGTGTAATTTCGCGAGATCAGTCGCTGATGGGTTTTTGAAGAGATCTGTTACCAGCTTTTGGTTGTTTCACAAGAGATATCTGTTGTCAGCTGGTGAAGCTCTGCGACGTCGTTTAAGTTAGTTGGAAAGGTGTCGTTTTGATGTTCCTTTGAGACTGTATTGACTGGTGGTTGCTGCTGGTTTTATCGAAAGAAAGATATGGTATCTGCTGTAAGATATCTATTGTTCACGATATCTACTGTATTGACTGGTGGTTGCGAGGGTGATCGACACTCAGAAAGATTCTGGACCCGATATTTCTTTTCTCCTTTTCCAAACCTCGAATAGCTACTGTTCACCGTGACTTATATTACGTCGATAGCCGCCGTTCTCCACCGATGGTTTGAGTGATTTTGGTGGCGCTAGATTCGTTGTGAGTTGCTCTTTCGTTTGCTACCCATTTGAAGCCCTGAATCAACGTTGGAGAAGAAGTGCGAAGTTGCCGTGTCCTCGTACAGAGAAATTTGTTGGTTCTTCTGCTGGTTTGAGTTTCTGGGTGAGCATCTCTTGTTGTTTCTAGCTTCGGTAGACTTGTAGAATTAGAACAAGGTTCTGACCGTAGGCTATGATGCTTAGAAGTTTAGAATTGAACTAGAATTAAGCTTATATGTGAGGCCCTGTGACAGATTTGAGTTCGCAGGAGGTATCTGCTGGAATTTTCGAAAAGCAGGAAGAAGCTAAATTGCTTCAGTTGTTGTACCGTGCCTTGTGGGAATCTGTTGAGGTAGATTTCAGTTGATTGAAGGTACAAATTGAGCAGATTTAGCAGCTTGAGCGTGAACATGGCTGTAATTGATGTTGTGATGATTTGCTGATAGGATTCTGTGAATTATGTGTTACAGCCTGATTGAATTGATTGAGTTTATATTTTGTTTCACGTATTGAATTGTATACATGTTGCATGATTAGCTGTTTGGTAGCTCTTTGTACTGGGGCTTGACCTCGTATTTGTTTTCCTGCTTTGTGTTGTTTGGGTCTGTGTTACCCAATTGTAGGATCTTCAGGTAACCAAGCTGGACAGAGTGGAGGTTCAGCTGGTCGATCCCCATTTCCATGAGCCCCAGTTATTTTATTTATGTATCGAACCCGGGGGATGCCACGTGTCTTATTTATTTTGGGGATCTGTATTTGAATTGATAATTGTGTTACCTGTTTTATGTGAGTTTGAGTCAACTCGTATTTTGATTATGAATATTTTGAATGATGTTTTAAGTTCAGGTCCAATTATATTTCAAAAATTTTTAAGCCTGATTTTACGCTTCCGTGATTATGTGCGTATTTGTGCTATTATCTTGAGTAATTAGCACGGGGCCTGACAACAACAGATCCATTCAAAGCAAATACGACGTCGCGTAACCTACATCATCATATCTGATGAACTAAATGTCCGAAACAGCGATCGCTAACGCTAAACCAATACGACGGCATTTTACACCCGCTACAGGAACTCGCTGTTAACATATATCACCAAGCGTTACCAGCACGAAACGACGACGCATCACCCCTCTTGCTACAGTAACTATCTGAAATGCGCAACAACTGGTTTTCAAGGAACGACAGCGTATCACGCATTAGCTACAGTAACTTGCTGTCAACAGCAACTTCGCTCCCGCGCTCCAGTAGAAGTCTGAAATCTTAAAATTCGAAATTCTAAAATCTGAAAATTCTAAATTCGAATTTCTCAATCCTCACATTCTCCCCACCTTAAGAGATTTCGTCCTCGAAATCCAAGGCAAACTCAAGGAAAAATTCAATAAAAACATCACAATTCAGACACGATCATCAATCAAGCTCAAATCAAAGTTTAGAAATTACCTGGAATTACACAATCAGTGCTCAAACAAATGAGGCCAGTCTTGCCTCATCTTCTCCTCAACCTCCCAGGTAGCTTCTTCTCGGCCATGCTTGCTCCATTGGACCATTACCAACGGAATCACTTTGTTCCTCAGCTGCTTCTCCTTCCTATACAGAATCTGCACTGGATATTCAACATAGCTCAAGGCAGAATCCAGCTCAACTTCGTCAGTTCTCAAAACATGGGACGGATCTGGCTCATATTTTCTCAACATTGACACATGAAAAACATCATGTATCGCTGCTAACTCATCAGGCAGCCTCAAACGATAAGCCAACTGTCCAATCCGCTCAACAATTTCAAAGGGACCAACGAATCTAGGAGCTAATTTGCCTTTAAATCTGAACCTCATCACGCTCTTGAAAGGAGAAACTTTGAGAAATACTCGATCGCCCACCTTGTACTCTAACGGTCGATGTCTTCGGTTAGCATAGCTGGTAAACCTATCTTGTGCAGCTTTCATTCTACTCCGAATCAAGTCAATATGATCTTTCATGTGCTGCAGAAATTCAGGGGTAGAAAGCTGTCTCTCACCAACTTCTTCCCAACAGATCGGGGATCTTCACTTTCGACCATACAACGCCTCAAATGGAGCAATTCCGATAGTCACCTGGTAGCTGTTGTTATATGAAAACTCAACCAAGGACAAAGAATCCTGCCAGCCACCACTGAAATCCATCACCACTGCTCGCAGCATATCCTCTAAAGTCTGAATGGTCCGCTCAGACTGACCATCTGTCTGTGGGTGATAAGCTGTACTCATAGTCAATCTCGAACCCATCGCTGCTTGCAGACTCTTCCAAAAACGAGAAGTGAATCTTGGATCTCTGTCAGACATTATCGAAACAAGAACTCCATACAATCTAACCACATGGTCGATGTACAGTTTCACCATTTTCTTCACCGAGCATATCACATCATAGGGAATGAAATGGGCTGACTTCTAAAGTCTATCAATCACCACCCAAATCGCATCGCATCCCCTACTCGATCGAGGTAGATGAGTCACAAAATCCTTGGCGATGTGCTCCCAATTCTATTGGGGCACCTCCAAACTCTGTAGCAATCCACCAGGTCTCATCCTCTCAGCCTTGACCTGCTGGCAATTCAGACATCTAGCAACAAAACCAGAGATGTCACTCTTCTTACCTGCCCACCAGTAGTGAGACTTCAAGGCATGGTACATCTTCCTCTCGCCCGGATGCACACTGTACTGACTATAATGCGGTTCATTCATGATGGTCTCTTTCAAATCGATCAAGTTCGGAACCACCAATCTTCCTCGAAATCTTAGACATCCATCCGAAGAAACAGAGAAATCATCAGACTGACCACTTCGGGCTTTAATCTTCAACTCATGAACATATGGATCAGTCCTCTGCGCCTCCCTGATGTTACTCACAATCTGCGGTTCTACTTGAATCAAAGAAACCATAAAGTACTGATCACCCGGCTGGAACCGCCAACCAGAAGTACTCAGCTGCTCATAGACTTTAGAGACACTCAAAGACGAAAGCATCGCAGGCTGGATCTTCCTACTCAAAGCATCTGCTACTGAGTTCATCCGCCCAGGATGATACTGAATCTCACAGTTAAAGTCCTTGAGCAATTCCATCCATCGTCACTGCCTCATATTCAGATCAGACTGCGTGAAGATATATTTCAGGCTCTTGTGGTCAGTGTACACCACAAATTCTTCACCATACAGATCATGTCGCCAAATCTTCAAGGCAAACACTATCGCAGCCAACTCCAAATCATGAACAGGGTACCTCGTCTCGTGAGGCTTCAACTGTCGAGACACATAGGCAATCACGTACCCATTCTGCATCAGCACACATCCTAAACCATTCAGAGAAGCATCGGAGCATACAACAAAACCTCCAGATCCAGACGGTAGAGCCAGAACAGGAGCAGTAGTCAACTTCTCCTTCAACGTCTGAAAACTGTACTCGCATTCCTCAGTCCAATCGAACTTCCTATCCTTCTGAGTCAACTGAGTCAGAGGCCTGGCTATCGAAGAGAACTTCTCGATAAAACGCCTGTAATAGCCAGCCAATCCCAAGAAGCTGCGGATCTCTGAAACGTTCCTAGGTCTCTCCCAGTTAAGAACTGCTTCGACCTTACTCGGATCCACCGAAATCCCTTGCGCCGAAATCACATGACCCAAAAAGATTATTCTATCAAGCCAGAATTCACACTTGCTGAACTTGGCATACAACTGCGAGTCTCTCAATCTCTGCAACACCAGTCTCAGATGCTCCTTGTGCTCTCTCAAGCTCCTCGAATACACTAGGATGTCATCTATGAAGACGATAACGAACCGATCGATGTACTCGCTGAAGACGCGATTCATCAAATCCATGAAAATAGCTGGGGCATTCGTCAACCCAAACGGCATGACTAAAAACTCATATTGCCCATATCGAGTCCGAAAAGCTGTCTTCGCCACATCAATATCTCTAATCCGCAACTGGTGATAACCAGAGCACAAATCAATCTTCGAGTATACGACCGATCCCTGCAACTGATCGAACAAGTCATCAATCCTCGGAAAAGGATACTTGTTCTTCACCGTCGCCTTATTCAACTGTCGGAAGTCCACGCACATCCTCATAGATCCGGCCTTCTTCTTCACAAAAAGAATCGGAGCTCCCCAAGGCGACATGCTCGGTCGAATGAAGCCTTTCTCCAAAAGATCTCTCAACTGATCCTTCAGCTCCTTCAACTCTGCTGGCGCCAACCGATACGGAGCTCTAGAAATCGAGGCGGTACCGGGCACCAACTCAATGCTGAAGTCGATCTCTCGTCTCGGAGGGAATCCAGGGATCTCATCTGGAAAAACGTCGGGAAACTCTCGGATGATAGGGATATCACTCAACTCCAATCGCGGCTCTTGGGAACTGTCAAGCGCGTAGATCATGAATCCAGCATTTACTAGCGATAGCAGGCTAAACATCTCCATGGCGGAAACCAGCGGAATCTTCGATCGTGAATCAGCACCGTAGAAATCCAACTTCTCACCCGAATCAGGGCGAAATCTCACCACACCATGAAAACAGTCAACAGTAGCCTTATTGCTAGACAATACATACATTCCCAATATGCAATCAAAATCTCTGATTTCCAAAACAATCAGATTGGAAACCAACACATGCTCATCAAAAATCTAATCAGGAAGTCAATCACTACCTCTCGGGACCATAGACTCACACCAGCAGGGGTAGACACGGAAACAACATCACACAGTGGGGAAGAACTCAACCCATGCTCAAACACAAACAACTCAGAAATAAACGAGTGTGATGCACCAGTGTCAAATAGAACTCTTGCAGGATAATGAAAAATAGAGCATGTACCTGCGATCACTATGGCAGGCGTCTCCTCAGCCTGCTCTTTAGTCAAAGCGTTCGCCTGAGCCTGCTGTGTAATCTGAAACTGAGGTCTCGAAGGTTCTCCAAACCTAGACGGTCCACTAGGCTGAAATCCAGATCGCTGGGGTGGAATAGGAAACTGCGGTCTCTGTGAAGAACCACAAGCCGAACCCTGCTGTTAAGGAACCAAATTCTGTCCCCTCAACGAAGGACACGCTCTCCGAAAATGTCCAGGCTATCCACAGTTGTTGCAAGTCCCCTGAACTCCATGACACTGCGAAGTCGGATGCCTCCCTCCGCACTGTCCACAAAATCCATCGCCAGAACCACTGCCTGAAACACTGCCAGAACCAGAGCTCACGGAACCAGAGGAACTCGAGTTGCCCTTCTTCTTGAATTGCTTTCCCCGAGGCCTAAACTGTTGGCGACTCGACTGCTGTGACCCTTGGGGAGACTGAAACGACTGCGATACATCTTGCGTCGGTTGAAAAGCACGTCCAGACGATGGCTGCACCGGAGCATCGGCATCCAACAAGCTCTCCTCAATGTCGATCGCATTGTTCACAGCTTCAATGTAGGTCGCAGCGAATCCAGACAACACCATCCGATAAAGGTCAGGTCTCAAACCCTTCAAAAATTTGTTCCTCTTCGTTCTCTCCTGGTTCGCTACGTGCGGCATGTACACCAAAAGCGCAGAGAACTGCCTCGCATACTCCGCCACTCGCATGTTACCCTGCTTCAGGTTGTCGAACTCGCGCTCTCGGCTGCTGTAGTAGGACTCCGGGGTATACTCCTGTCGGAACGCCTCACAGAAGCTCTCCCAAGAAATCACTGCCCCACCATCACGAAGGATACGAGAAGTACCCCTCCACCAGCGCTGCGCGTTATCCCTCAACTGCAGCACCGCCAACTTCAGTCTCTTTTCAGGAGCGTACTCCAAGGTGTCAAACAGCTCCTCCATCTAAACTAGCCAAGCCTCGGCCGAAGCACCACCCTCAGTAGTAGAAAAAGTAGGAGGGTTCGTACGCTGAAATCGAGCTAAGACTAGTTCCATCTCACATATCCGTCAAGTCACATCATCTACCTGACGAACATCCTCGTCACTATCCGGGGCCCTAGACTCCTCAGCGGAACGTCTAGTCATCCTACCTCTACCTCTCCTCGGCGGCATCTAAAACTATCTAGAGGTAAGACTAACAGGAGATATCATCAAGGCAGATAATAATCACATAAGTCACAGAGTCAATCAACAATCAAATCAAAACTTTGTGCCTAGACTCGAGTGTGATCAAAGGAAATCGAGCTTATCCCAGTTTAAGCTCTGATACCAAAAATGTCAAGAAATTCATATCTGATTTCTACATGCATACAATATGTAAACAGCACATACAATTCAGTAATTCAGGCAGTTCACATAATCACAGATTAATATAAGCCAAACTCAAGACTCAGATACTAGCAGGTTATGCTCGAAGCTGTTAAGGTCTCGCTCATTCGTACCTTCAATCAACTGAATTCTACCTCAACAAATTTTTACAAAGGCACGGCACAACCACTGAAGAAAATCAGCTTCCTTCTGCTACTGCAATCACGGCAGAGACTCCTTGGAACTCAAATCTATACCAGGTATCTAACAATCAGATAATTTCGAACTCAACATCTAAAGTTCTAAGGTCCAGTAGCATAATTCAACTACCGAATCATACAGAGTACTCTTCAACTCCTAAACAAGGCTTAAACTTGGCAAGGAATCACTTACCCAAAAACGCACAACACTCAAAGAACGCTCTGCTAGCTTTCTCCAGAAATCTTTGCACACCAGCAGCTTCGCGTTCTCTTCCTCAAGTCGTTCAACAACCTCAAATGGGTAGTAATCGGAAGAGCTAGGCAAGGTGAACTCAGCGCCACCAAAATCGTCAAAAACAAAGGCTGGAATTGGCAGAAATCGACGGGAGAAATGTTCGAATGAACAGTGTCGGTCGAGGGTTTCAACAAAGAAGAGGATAAGAAATATCGGGTTGAAAATATTTCTAAGTATCGATCAACACTCATATAAATATCTCCCGCAACCAACAGCTGTTGTTCACGAAATCAACAAACATCGAAACAACATATATCTCTCGACAGACACTAGTGGTTGCTCACAACAGTTACCAGCTTTTCTCTCAACGAAACCAACAGCAACCATCAAGCGTTGCATTCACAAAAGAATACCCAAAACGACACCGTTCCGACTAAACCTAACGACGCCGCAGCATTCCACCAGCTGACAACAGATATCTCTGTGAAGCGACCAAAAGCTGGTAATATATTCTTCAACAGTGCGGAGCTCACAACAGCAACCGCAACGCAACACAACGAGCGCTAACCAAAATGACAACACTTCGCACACGTCAGCAAATCTGATCAAAGCGCTACGCTAAAACAGATCCATTCAAAGCAAATACGACGTCGCGTAACCTACGTCATCATATCTGATGAACTAAACACCCACAACAGCGATCACTAACGCTAAACCAATACGACGGCGTTTTACACCCGCTACAGGAACTCGCTGTTAACAGATATCACCAAGCGTTACCACAGCGAAACGACGACGCATCACCCCTCTCGCTACAGTAACTATCTGAAATGCGCAACAACTGGTTTTCAAGGAACGATAGCATATCACGCATTAGCTACAGTAACTTGCTGTCAACAGCAACTTCGCTCTCGTGCTCTAGTAGAAGTCTGAAATCTAAAAATCCGAAATTCTAAAATCTGAAAATTCTAAATTAGAATTTCTCAATCATCACAACAAGAGCCCCGACCAACTCAGATTTTCAACCTGATTGGCCAAACAACAACAACCATCTCAGGGACAGTAAGCGTAGAAACTTGAACTGGGAGCCACCAGCTCAACCCATCTCTATCCTACCCTGAGAGCACGATAGCTAGCTCTAAACGAAGCATAAGTTAGGATCTAATACTTACTCAAAGCACTACCTGAACAAAAGAACCAATCGGCCAGAATACGAACATACGACACACTGTAGCTTCTTCGTGTTAACTCTTCTAGCTTTTCAAAGCCTTCAAAAGCGGTATAGAAAGAACTTTCTTGGCAAGTGGAATCCAGCACTACCAGCCTTGTTCCTGTAGTGCCCAGACCTTTTTATAGCCACAATTATTAAGTTATGAGATTTGAGGGATTAAATTGATATGCTATTTTCTTCAACTCTCAATTCAGTTGAATTTCAAGTTTCAGATTGGTACTGTTTAGTTCTAAGCCTTGAAAAGCTAAATTTCAGATTTCATGATTTCGTAAGTTTCATACTTCATTAACTCGACATTCAGAAGTTGGCTTCATGCTTTATTCAGATTTCTATTGCAATGCATAGATTTACAGATGTTAGAACATAAAATCAGCAGTTGTTTAGCAGGTTAATTTCAAACCAATCGGATCCTTCGTTTTAACTAAAATGGCTTGGTTTTATTGCATCGGATTTTACTTTGAAAAACAGAGTACGCTTTTAGGGGACTTTGACATATTGATAACGTGTTTTCCTTCCTTAGGCATTTAAACCATATAAATAGAATCATAAGCTGCTTCATGCATCATTACTTTCAAAACAAATCATAGTAAGCGGTGCTCTTTCTTAAGGAAACCGAGAAAAATCCTTTCAAAACTTTTGAAGGAGACGAACGGAGTGCAGGTGATTTGCTGAACTTCGGCTGTGTTTATGTGGCAGAATTCAGGCAAGTAAACTCTGTTTCTTGCTCACTCATGAAAGCATATATTCAGTTCTGTGTGCATGTTTGTGTGAGTTTTAAGGATTTGAAGTTTTGCTACGGCTGTTCTTCAAATAAAAGTATGTTCATGCTCTGTTTTTACAAAGGTACGCATTTACTGTATTTTGATCCAGAATGTTTTATGAAATGGTTTGATTATGTTCGTCCAGTATTTTCTTGAGTATTCTAAAGATATTTCTTCGAAGTAGCTTACAAGTAGCTTATTCGATCCTTTTTCCAGAAATTTCTTGAGATATTTTGATTTCTTCAGACAAAAGAAACCATCGTCGTTCATGTTTATTCACCTGGTTAAGTCTGAAATCTGGTTCTTAAACCACAACTGATATTCTATGTTGGATAAATTCTAAGTGTGGCTTTCAGCTGTTGCATTGTTCTTGTTCAGCTGTTGTCAGATTTTGTATTAGTTGTGTTCAGCTGTTGCATTTGTTTGAGTTCAGCTGTCGCGTTAATTATATTCAGCTGTTACCGTATTTTGTATTCAGACGTTTTTTTAGTTGGTGTTCAGATGTTGGATTGCTGAACGTCTGAATCTCTTTGTTAAGTTGTGTTGACTACTGAGTTGACCAACTGACATCTGACGTATTTTGTTTTACCAACAGCTGAGTTCCTTCGTTTAAACAATGTTGACGTCTGAGTTGACCAGCTGACAGCTGAATTGTTTCTTCTTCCTTGTAACATTATATTCAGTCAGATGTTATCTGTTCATTTCTCTAGTTCTTTACAATAAATAGCGGAATTTCAGAGTCAGATTCCTTGTTTATTTCCACTTCATTCGAAAGAATTATCCGATTCAATTGACAGATCCAAGTAGTATTTTATTCAGTTTTCATCTTCGCAAGCATTTCAGAGAATCCTTATAACAGTTCCAGAACATCATTTAACAAACAAAAACCAGTAAATCGTACTAAGAGAAAAGGAAAACAGATTTCAGAAAGAAAAGAAAGAGCAGAACAATGTTTTAGAAATGTTTTAAAGCTATGACAACGAAGAGGGTCCCTAGAGGAAGGGTGAGTGCGCGGCTGACGAACTGTGTGCCCTTTCAAATAGGAAGGATTAGGATTACGGATTGACGGATCTGTATACCCCTTCAACCATGAGCTTTATGCTAATACTGATATCGGGAGTTTGATCAAACGAATTGGACCAAGTATACTCAGATCTCAGTTGTATCAGATACCGTTTGCTTTCATCTGTATGCCTTCGATATCCCAGATTTTACCTGCTGGGCCTTTGGCTCACTAGTTTTCATTAAGTGCAGGTAAAGAGCAAATAAGAGCTGGAGGGAGATGAACAGAAAGGAAGGAAGTGTTTATCATGGACACCAGATTTCATTGATCCTTTCTGTTTCAGATTTTGTTGTACAGAAACCCTAGTATAGTATTGTGTATTGAATACAGATTTCTAGTTCGTTATTTGGTAGAAATCTGTACAGACTTCATGGTTGAAATTCTCACTTATTGCATCATCAGATCTCTCCCATTTCCGCGTTTGTTATTATTATTCAGTGTTTAGTACTTCCGCGCCTTTTATAGTTCACGTCTGATTTCTCTTATTGTTTAAGTGTTGAATTTATTTGCACTTAGCCCAGAAAATTTAATAACGACTGGTTCATCATTTAGAATCGAAACTTTTGGGTCTTTCGATTTGAACCCTAAACTTCTAAAATTCCCTTAAGAAAAGTCCGGTCGTTACAGTTGGTATCAGAGCATGGTCCTTGAGATAAACACACTTCCAGTCTGAACAGATCTCTCCAGCCGCTTATAAATTTGTGAGCTTTAATTCATGTTCTAGCATAAAGTAATCTCTCGTATAGAATTGTGGTGGATTTGGGATACCCTTTCAGATATGTCAGGACGAGGTAGAGGAAGAAGGAGTTATACAGAAGGAGATAGCGAATCTGATGGAATGAATCCCGTTCTTAACAGCATGGCTCAACTGTTAGAACGATTAGTTGATCAAACCACTAATGGGAATGGTCAGTCTTCGGGTAGAATATTTAACCGAGAAGATCCACAAGAGCGATTCAGGAGGCAGCGACCTCAGGAATTTTCTGGTACTACTGATCCGCTCATAGCAGAGAGCTGGATCAAATCTATGGAAGTGATATTCGAATATCTGCATCTGACTGAATTGGAGAGACCTCGGTGTGCAATATATATGCTGAGGGGAGATGCGATGATGTGGTGGGAAGGAGCCAAGTTAACGGTGGACTTGGAAATTCTTACCTGGGAGGAATTTAAACGAGTATTTTTCGAGCAGTACTTTACTGTAGACGTGAGAGAACAATTGTTTTTAACCCTTAAGCAAGAAGGAATGGCGATGCGGGACTATATCCGCAAATTCGAGAGGGGATGTTATTTTGTTCCACAGATTGGGACAAATGCAGATGCCAAACTTCGCCATTTCATTAATGGGTTGAAGCCCATGATCAAACATGATGTTAGGTTGGCAGAACCCGTGGATTACTGAGCAGCTATAAATAAAGCTCTGCGGGCGGAACAAGACTGGAAGGCAATTGATGATGAGAGACAATTGAAGAGGCAGGCTTTCCAGCAAAATGATCTAAGTAAGTTCAAGAAATAGAACAACAATCAGCAAGGGCCTCAAGGAAAAGGGCCAATTGCTGCTCAACCAATATCTGCTGTTCCAAATTCTGGGAATAGGCCTCCATGTCCTACCTGCAAGAAAAATCATGCGGGACAGTGTCTTTTTGGACAGAAGGTCTGTTATACATGCGGCAAGCCAGGCTACATGTCTAGGAACTGCCCCCAGAAACAACAACAAGTCATCATGAGCAGGGCTTATGTGATGACAACTGAAGAAGCTCCGGAAGATACCACAGTGGTAACGGGTAAGATCTCTGTCGCTAACATGTCTACAATAGCCCTGTTAGATTCTGGTTCAACTCATTCGTTTGTATCGGATAAATTCTAAGAAATTGTCTATTAAACCAGAAGAAGTAGAAGTAGGATATTGTGTTCAGATTCCTACGGGAGATAATATAGTAACCAATCGTGTTATCCAAAATATAGAACTTAAGTTGCAAGGAAATATTTTCTATGCAGATTTGATTGTATTGCTGATGCTTGAGTTTGATTTCATATTGGGAATAGATTGGTTAACCAATACGCAGCTGTTATCGACTTTAAGCAGAGGTCTGTTCAAATTTAATTACCTGGTGGAACATCATTTTTGTTCAAAGCTGATAAGTTTAGGGGTACCTCAAAAATAATATCAGCATTGAAAGCCCAGAAGTGTCTAAGAAACGGATGTCAGGGATTTTTAGTAAGTTCCTTATTATTAGAACCTGAAAAGAAAATTAATTTGGAAGATGTACATGTCGTGAGGGAGTTTCCAGATATCTTCCCAGCAGATATTACAGGTTTGCCTCCGAGTCGGGAATTAGAATTCACTATTGATTTGGTGCCAGAAGCTGCCCCAGTTTCTAAGCCTCCTTACAAACTCGCTCCTAAGGAAATGAAGGAACTAAAAGACCAGATGTCAGGCCCCGTGCTAATTACTCACAATTAACACATAATAAACGCATAAACACGGAAGCATAAAATCAGGGCTTAAAACTTTTTCGAAATAGTTTGGGCCTGAACTCAAACATTCAAAATATCGATAATAAAAATATAAGTTAACTCAAACTTATACAACCAGGTAACAACAACATATCAAATCAAATACAGATCCCCAATACATAAAAACATGGGGCATCCCCCGGTTCAATACACATCATAAATATAACTGGGACTCAAGGGAAAGGGGATCGACCAGCTGAACTTCCACTCTGTCCAGCTTGGTTACCTGAAGATCCTGCAAATGGGTAACGCAGACCCAACAACACAAAAGCAGGAAAAACAAATACGAGGTCAAGCCTCAGTACGAAGAGCTATCAAAACAGCTAAACATGCAACATTCTATAAATCAATTTCATGAATGCATGAGGGCATCAAAGGATCGGATAGATAGACCAGTCTATCAACTGGAAAATCAAATCAAGCCTCTATACCACGCACAGCCAATCAGCCGGTGGAAATCATCGGTCCGTGATCATCAGGGCCCCTCAGCCCATCACAGCTCGGTGGTAGACACTCGAATCCGGTAGTCACCACTCCGATGATAGCGTTGGACTTTTCGGGCACGACTCATCAGTCGGCCAGTCACAACGTGGAACCCAATCAGGTCATCAAATCAATCTGTCAAGGCTCAATATGTATGCATGTATGCCAATCAATATCAATGCTCAATGCATACAATGCCCAATACGTAAAACAGAACATATATCAATCAATTCAATATTTCAGTTTCACGTAATACACATAACAGCTTTCAAACAGACTTCACAACATGAAATATAGCCATGTCCACGCTCTAAGCTGCTAAGGGCTGCTCAATTCGTACCTCAATTCCACAAATTCTACCTCACAGATTTCACAAAAAGGCACGGCAAACACACGACCAAGCAACCAGATTTCTCCTGTCCCAACAATCCACGGCAGAGACTTCCTGGAAGCTGAAATCTGTTTCAAAGCCTCGAAAATCAGCTTATATCAAGCACAATTCTAAGCCTGAACATTCTAATACCTACGGCCAGAACTAATCTCAAGTTCTAAACATCTACGCAGGTATTAACTACAAGAACAGAGCTCAAATCAACGAGAAATGCTCACCCAAAAGCTCACGCTAGCAGGAGGTTCACAGATCTCACGGCACGAAGACACAGCACTTCGCGTTCCTCCTCCAACGCTGATTCAGGGTCTCTAATGGGTAGCAAACTAAAGAGATAAGCCAGGGGAGTCCAGCGCCACCAAGATCGTCAAAAACAGAGGCTGAATCGATGGGAATCGGCGGTGGAAAGTTACGATGAACAGTAGCAAGTCGAGGATTTCGAACAGAATGATAAGAAATATCGGGTTGAGAAATATTCTAAGTGTAGTTCGACACTTCTATTTATTCCTCAACTCAAACGCTACTGTCTAAGTCAACACCGACAAAACAGATTCCTGCAACGTAAAATAGCGCTAAACAGATTTCTCCAAACCAGCGCTCACAATCATTCAATTCCAGCGCTTACGCTAACTCTTGTGCGCAAGTCCAAACGACGACGTATCGGTGACATCTGGTTGCTCCAACAATAATGCAAACCAGATCTCTCGATCGCGCAATACACAACACGCTAAACGTTCACCACCCAAAACAACGACGCAGCAACTTAATGGAACGACGCCGCATCACTCAAAACAGATCTCAGAGCCTTAGCCACGCATAATACTAAAACGACGACGTAGCCACTAATTCCAACGATGTCGCACAGCAAGAACAGATCTCTCCTCTAAAACATAACGCTAGCGCTCGAAACAGATCTCTCAACTAAACACGCTACACCAGATGTCAACTCCACATGTTGACCAACACGTGGCATCCTCCTACGCACCCGCGCTAACGTCAGCAGATCTCTTCACGCGAACTATCACCCGCGCTCAATACAACGAGACTAGATCTCTCAATCCAGCGATCACTCGCTACAGTGTCGTTGACCAGCGTTGATGTCTGGAAATCACGAAATGCGAGCGCTTAACTCCCGCGCCACTCTGGACCATCCAGACTTCACCAAAACGACACCGATTTACTCAATTCTCGAAACCCGAACTAAAATCTGGGCAACTCCAACTAGAGATCTGAATTTCCTCAAATCAGATTTCACAAAAAAATTCGAAATTCCAGAAATCAAAAGTCTTAATTCTCGTGACTAATCTAACTCAAAATTCGATTAATCACAAGTCTAGAAATCTGATTCCTCACATTCTCCCCACCTTAAGAGATTTCGTCCTTGAAATCAAGGCAAACAAGGGTAGAAACAATCAAACATGCAAATCAGCACCAACAACTCATCAAATTCGAAGCAAAAACCTGAAATTTACCTGGAAAATTCGCACGATCAGTGCTCAAATAGATGAGGCCCGTCCTGTCTCATCTTTTCCTCAAATTCCCAGGTTGCTTCTTCTCGGCCATGCTTGGTCCATTGGACCATCACCAACGGAATTATTTTGTTCCTCAACTGCTTCTCCTTTCTATCCAGAATCTGCACCGGATATTCGACATAGCTCAAGGCAGAATCCAGCTCAACTTCATCGGTTCTCAAAACATGGGACGGATCTGGCTCATATTTTCTCAACATAGACACATGAAAGACATCATGCATCGCTACTAACTCCTCGGGCAACCTCAATCTATAAGCCAACTGTCCAATCCGCTCAACGATCTCAAAGGGACCAACGAATCTGGGAGCCAATTTTCCTTTAAATCAGAATTGCATCACACTCTTGAAAGGAGAAATCTTGAGAAACACACGGTCGCCAACCTCAAACTCCAAAGGTCTGCGCCTTCTATTCGCGTAGCTCGAGAAATGGTCTTGCGCAGCTTTCATCCTACTCCTAATCAAATCAATCTGATCCTTCATATGCTGCACAAATTCAGGGGCAGAAAGCTGTCTCTCACCAACTTCTTCCTAACAAATCGGGGATCTGAACTTTTGACCATACAAAGCTTCAAACGGAGCCATTCCGATAGTCACATGGTAGCTATTATTATACGAAAACTCAACCAAGGATAGCGAATCCTGCCAGCCACCGCTGAAATCCATCACCACTGCTCGCAACATATCCTCTAAAGTCTGGATAGTCCGCTCAGACTGTCCGTCTGTCTGTGGGTGATAGGTCGTACTCATAGCCAATCTCGAACCCATCGCTGCTTGCAGACTCTTCCAAAAGCGAGAAGTGAACTTCGGATATATTTCGAACACTATAGAAACCGGACTCCATGCAATCTAACCACATGGTCGATGTACAATTTCGCCATTTTCTTCATCGAACACCTCACATCATAGGGAATGAAATGGGCTGACTTCGAAAGTCTATCAATCAAAACTCAAATCGCATCGCATCCCTACTCTATCGAGGTAGATGAGTCACAAAATCCATGGCGATGTGCTCCCAATTCCACTGGGGCACCTCCAAACTCTGCAGCAAACCACCCGGTCTCATTCTCTCGGCCTTGACCTGTTGGCAATTCAAACACCTAGCAACAAAATCCGAAATGTCGCTCTTCATACCTGCCCACCAATAGTGAGACTTCAAGGCATGGTACATCTTTCTCTCGCCCGGATGCACACTGTATCGGCTACAATGCGCTTCATTCATGATGGCCTCTTTCAAATCAATCAGGTTCGGAACCACTAATCTCCCTCGGAATCTCAGACATCCATTCGAAGAAACAGAGAATTCATCAGACTGACCACTTCGGGCTTTAATCCTCAACTCATGGATATAGGGATCAGTCCTCTGCGCCTCCCTGATGTCGTTCACAATCTGCGGTTCTACCTGAATTGACAAAACCAGAAAGTACTGATCGCTCGGCTGAAATCTCCATCCGAAAGTACTCAACTGCTCATAGACTTTCGAGACACCCAAAAACAAAAGCATCTCAGGCTGGGTCTTCCTACTCAATGCATCGGCAACTGAGTTCATCCGCCCAGGCTGATACTGAATCTCACATTGAAGTCCTTGAGCAATTCCATCCAGCGTCGTTGCCTCATATTCAGATCAGACTGTGTGAAGATATATTTCAGGCTCTTGTGGTCGGTGTACACCACGAATTCTTCACCATACAGATAATGCCGCCAAATCTTCAAGGCAAACACTATCGCAGCCAACTCCAAATCATGAACAGGGTACCTCGTCTCATGAGGCTTCAACTGTCGAGACGCATAGGCAATCACGTACCCGTTCTGCATCAGCACACATCCTAAACCCTTGAGAGAAGCATCGGAGCACACAACGAATCCTCCAGATCCTGACGGTAGAGCCAACACAGGAGCAGTAGTCAACTTCTCCTTTAACGTCTGAAAACTGTACTCGCACTCATCAGTCCAAACAAATATCTTATCCTTATGAGTCAATTGCGTCATCGGCCTGGCTATAGAAGAGAACTTCTCGATGAAACGCCTGTAATAGCCAGCTAATCCCAAAAAGCTGCGGATCTCCGAAACATTTCTAGGTCTCTCCCAGTTAAGAACTGCTTCAACCTTGCTCGGATCTATCGAAATCCCTTGTGCTGAAATCACATGACCCAAAAAGATAATTCGATCAAGCCAAATTCGCACTTGCTGAACTTGGCATAGAGCTGCGAGTCTCTCAATCTCTGCAACACCAATCTCAAATGCTCCTTATGCTCTCTCATGCTCCTCGAGTACACCAGGATGTCATCTATGAAGACGATCACGAACCGATCGATATACTCACTGAAGACGCGGTTCATCAAATCCATGAACACAGCTGGGGCATTCGTCAACCCAAACGACATGACAAGAAACTCATAATGCCCATATCGAGTTCGGAAAGCTGTCTTCGCCACGTCAGCGTCTCTAATCTGCAACTGGTGATAACCAGAGCGCAAATCAATCTTCGAGTACACGACCGATCCCTGCAACTGATCGAACAAGTCATCAATCCTCGGCAAAGGATACTTGTTCTTCACCGTGGCTTTATTCAACTGTCTGAAGTCCACGCACATCCTCATAGACCCATCCTTCTTCTTCACAAAGAGAATCGGAGCTCCCCAAGGCGACATGCTCGGTCGAATGAAGCCTTTCTCCAAGAGATCACTCAGCTGATCCTTCAGCTCTCTCAACTCTGCTGGCGCCAACCGATACGGAGCTCAAGAAATCGGGGCAGTACCAGGCACCAACTCAATGCTGAAGTCGATCTCACTCCTTGGAGGGAATCCAGGAATCTCGTCTGGAAACACGTCGAGAAACTCTCGAACGATCGGGATATCTCTCAACTCCAATCGAGGCTCTTGGGAACTGTCAAGAGCATAGATCATGAATCCAGCGTTACATAGTGATAACAGGCTAAACATTTCCATGGCAAAAACTAGCGGAATCTTCGAGCGTGAATCAACACCGTAGAAATCCCACTTCTCACCCGAGTCAGGGCGAAATCTCACGACACCATGGAAGCAATCAACCGTAGCTTTATAGCTAGATAAAACATCCATTCCCAAGATACAATCGAAATCTCTAATTCCAAAAACAATCAGATTGGAAACCAAAACATGCTCATCAAACCTAATCAGACAATCAATCACTACCTCTCGAGACCACAGACTCACACCAGCAGGAGTAGACACAGTCACGACATCACACAATGGGGAAGAACTCAACCCATGCTCGCATACAAACAGCTCAGAAATGAAAGAGTGTGATGCACCAGTGTCAAATAAAACTCGTGCAGGATAATCGAAAATAGAACATGTACCTGCGATCACAACGCCAGGTGTCTCCTCAGCCTGCTCTCTAGTCAAAGCGTTCGCCTGAGCCTGCTGGGGAATCTGAAACTGAGGTCGGGAAGGTCCTCCAAACCTATACGGCTCACGGGACTGAAATCCGGATCGCTGGGACTGAGCGAAAGGCTGCTGTCGCTGTGAAGAACCACCAACGAAACCCTGCTGCGACTGTCCAGAAGACCGCCCTCCTATCGAAGGACACGCCCTAGCAAAATGTCCCGGTTGACAACACAGATGGCAAAGTACTCAAACTCCACGACACCGCGAAGTCTCATGTATCCCTCCGCACTGTCCACAAAATTCGCCGCCAGAACCACTGCCTGAACCACTGCCAGAGCCAGAACTCATGGAACCAGAGGAACTCGAATTACCATTCTTCTTGAATTGCTTCCCTCGAGGTCGGAACTGATGGAGACTCGACTGCTGTGACCCCTGAGGAGACTGATATGACTGCGACACCGCCTGCACTGGCTGAGAAGAACGCCCAGCCGTCTTCTGCACACGAGCATCAGGATCCATCAAACTCTCCTCAATATCAACCGCATTGTTCACAGCTTCCATAAAAGTCGCCGGGGACCCAGACAACACCATCCGGTAAAGATCAGGTCTCAACCCTTTCAAGAACTTGTTCCTCTTCGTCCGCTCTTGGTTCGCTACATGTGTCATGTACACCAAAAGCACAGAAAACTGCCTCGCATACTCGGCCACCCGCATGTTACCCTGCTTCAGGTTGTCGAACTCTCTCTCTCGGCTGGCGAAGTAGGACTCCGGGGTATACTCCTGACGGAACGCCTCACAGAAGCTCTCCCAGGTGATCACTGCCCCACTATCCCGAAGCATCCTAGAGGTACCTCTCCACCAGCGTTGCGCATCATCCCGCAACTGCAGCACTGCCAACTTCAATCTCTTTTCCGGAGCGTACTCCAAGGTATCGAACAATTCCTCCATCTAGACTAGCCAAGCCTCAGCCTTCGCACCACCCTCAGTAGCAGCAAAAGTCGGAGGGTTCGTACGCTGAAACCGTGCTAAAACTAGTTCCATCTCACCTATCCGTCGAGTCACATCATCCACCCGATGACCATCCTCGTCACTATCTAGAGCCCTAGACTCCTCGGAATACCTAGATCTACCTCTCCTCGGCGGCATCTAAAACAAGTCTAGAGGTAAGCTCTCACAACAGATAAACATCAAGGCAGATAATAATCACATAAGCCACAGAGTCAGTCAAAATCAAATCAAAACTCTGTGCCTAGACTCGAGTATGATCAAAGGAAATCGAGCTTATCCCAGTTTAAGCTCTGATACCAAAAATTTCAGGCCCCGTTCTAATTACTCACAATTAACACATAATAAATGCATAAACACGGAAGCATAAAATCAGGGCTTAAAAATTTTTCGAAATAGTTTGGGCCTGAACTCAAAACATACATTCAAAATATTGATAATCAAAATATAATGTGAGGATTTAGGATTTAGATTAGTGATTAATTGATTTGATTTGGGATTAATCACGTGAATTTTGAGGTTCCTGCTGCTCTGATACCAAAAATTTCAGGCCCCGTTCTAATTACTCACAATTAACACATAATAAATGCATAAACACGGAAGCATAAAATCAGGGCTTAAAAATTTTTCGAAATAGTTTGGGCCTGAACTCAAAACATACATTCAAAATATTGATAATCAAAATATAATGTGAGGATTTAGGATTTAGATTAGTGATTAATTGATTTGATTTGGGATTAATCACGTGAATTTT
>KV016256.1:1362-14297 GCA_001598015.1 Dorcoceras hygrometricum
AATGACAAGCATATTAACATATGCGAAAGCAGTAACAACATCAGCAAGTACATAACACATAAACCAGCAAGTCCATCTCACAATTCCTCCAAGCCGTAGCCTCGCCGTAATACAAGCTCAAATCCGTACCTTAAACTGAGCACAATAACACTGCTAGAAATCCCGAAGACTCTGGTAAAAGCCTGCTAAACAATAAGCGTATAACTCAGGGATCTAACAGAAAAATCACGGCTGGGAGCTACGCTCAACCAACACCGTTTCCTACTACCACAACTCCGCAAGAAGCTTAAAACAAAGCTAGAAACCAGATCTCAACACGAGGAATGAAGTTCTACCTGATACTACAAAATTTACGAACTGGCAGCAACTTCTCGTTCCTCAACTAGCCAATTACAGCTTCTAAAACTGGTACGAAAAGGAAGAGCTTCACGAGAGGAGTTCAACACTACCTCACTTGTCCAAAACAACGGCCGGAAACGACGGGAATCTACCGGAGAAGCTCACGGTGAACAGTAACGAGGGGTAAGAAAACAGAGAACGAAAGGCTGGAAAATATTTCTAAGTATGGAAACTGGTAATCCACAACGAAGACCAAGTCTTTAAATATAAATCCTGCATCTGCTGGAATCTTCAAAACAACCCACCGACAAAATCAGCAGATACAACGAAATCTTAAATCAGTAGGAATAACAATTCAGCAGACACATCTCTTCAAAACGAACCTGCTGCTTCCAGTAGCAACGATAGCGAACGCCTTCTAAACGCAACCCAAAACGACGTCGCAGCGACTAACCCAAACGACGTCGCATGGCGCAAGTCAGCAGAGCTACCATCTGCTGGTCTCTCAAACCATCTGCTGATTTACCAACGAAAAGCAAAGATTCTTGCTGCTGAACGCACGCGAAACTCCAAAACGCAGCGTTCCAACTAAATGAAACGGCGTGGCAACAACTAATCCAAACGACGTCGCTTAGGATACGCGATTCCAAATACCAACTGCTGGTCATCCAGCAGCAACACACCAAACCACGCAAAGCGTTTCCTCCTGCTGAAACTCTTAGTACTAACTAAACGACGACGTATCCTCCTCGCGCTATAGGAAAGTTGACTCGCGTTGACCTCGACATCTGCTGATCAATCAGCAGGAACACACCCACGCGATCTACCAGCTGGTACCAAACGAAATCATCAAGACGACGTCGTGCCAACTAACCTAAACGCAGTCGTTTTGCCCACAACGCAAATATACTAACACACCTGCTGATCACAACACACGCGAAACCAAACCTCACGAAACGACAGCGTTTCAGGAATCTCACGCTAAAACGCGCTTCTGCTGGATTCATCACCGACCAGCAGATACCTCTACTATGCGAAAACTACAAAATCTCCAGAATTGTTCAACACACGAAAAGGAACCAGAAAATGCAACTCAAACACTAAGAAAAGAGATCTAAAACCTCTAATATATCGATTCATTCCAACGATACAATCGAAATTACAAATCCAGGTCTCACAGTATCAGAGCAGGTTGTTCTTGAATAGTGCATTTTCTTTCGAAAAATGTTTTTAAACGGTTTGAAAATTCAAGTATGCTCTGATAGTCGTTCGAAAGCCTATCTATGCTACAAAGTTTTTAAGGCTTTCGAAACTCATTACATATGGATAGGGGGAGGAATGTCTATTGAATTACAGAGCAATTTCTCTAAAGATAAGAGCGGCAACATCTATTCCGACGAGCTGACAGATTGCGCGAGATCTGTGGACGCAAAGATCTCTAAGGCTGGGTGAAGCTAAGCCTTAGGGAGAAATGGAAGAGATTATATGAATTGAATATTCTATTGCTCCTCTGGTCCTAATCAATGAGAACTTTTGAGTACCATATAATTTTCAAAATCTCATGCATACATAAAGTTTTCTACAGAATTGTCTCTCTGGGCATAACGCTTTTATTTCAAAAATAAAATCACCCCTTGTTCTGTTAAAAGGGAGTTTTATTTTAAACATTAAGGGGGAGACAAGATTTCAAACTCTTTTTGATTCCCACAAAAAGGAGGAGAGATATTTTCATACATAAACATACGTGCATATGTTTTTTCCGATTTTGTGTAAATCAAAAAGGAGGAGATTGTTGGATCTGTTTTGCAGATCAGAATCTAAGTTTTGATTTACACAAAATCTGTTATTTATTTACTAACGGTTTGTACTAAGTGTGCAGCCACGGGAATGAAAAACGCGATTTCGGAGGCCTAAACAAAGGAATTTGGCCAAAAAGAGGCTTAGCTCACTACGTAGGAGTGAGTTTTGCTCGTTGGCCCGTTTCGGAGGGGATAGCACTGGTGTCATGCGAAATCTGAAACAGAAGTGAGCTGATACAGAAATAGAATCGAGCTGGATGAAAGCACTGTAGCAGCCTAGCAGCAAGTTGGACCAAAGCACTGGTAGCAGATTGATTGAGAGCAGATAGCAGTGCAGATTGAGGAGTAGTCCAAGTTGGAACAGTAAGGGGACGCCCGAGCTGATCCAACTGAGGATGTCCAAAGCTGGAACAGTGAGGGGACGCCCGAGCTGATCCAGCTAAGGACAACCAGATTGCAGAGTGGTCCTGTGAAAGAAGAATCCAGCTGGGAAACAAGCTCAGTGCAAACCATCTCGGAGACCAGCTGAGGGGAAAACCAGCTGGTAGATACCAGCCCAAAGTTCAGCAACCAGCTCAGAGAACAGAGACCATCTCAGAGCAAAGCAGTTTGAACACAATTATTGTGAAGATTGTATTGCGAAGTTCAAACTGATTTGTTGTATTGTCAAATACGCTGTTCACATAGCTCAGAAGTCAGCAATGGTTATTACAGTGCATTTAATGAAAAGGAGCTTAAAGTCAACAAAGCCTGCAAAGCATTAAATTAAAAAGGACACAAGGTACAACACTGTCAGAACTTTACAGAAGCCTTTACAATGGCTACACCTTTGTGTCCAACATATAGAATTGCACAAGAGGCTTTATATATCAGGCGCAATGAAACAGAAGATGTATGCGCAAAATAACAGTGAGAGTGTTGTGCAAATACAAAACAGAAAATCAGAAGAAAGCACAATGATGGGAAGATAGCAGATAACCAGCTCGGACTACGAGCACTTCCCAGTGTGTGTGAGATTTAATTATTGAGAGATTGTGCTTACACTGTAAATCTCACACACACCCACATTTACTCACATTCGAGAGTTGAGCGAAAAATATTAGAGTGAATGTGATTCAGTACTCTCCATTGTAGTCTTTGGATAGAGACGTAAAACAAGTCCTTGTAGCCTTTCTCACTGAGGCGTAAAAGAAGTGAGTTAGTCACACGCAGCTTGCGGGCTGGTGTGCAGTGGTGTGGCTAGGAGTTCTTGCAACTGCGGGACGTAGGAGTGGGTTGCAGCGAGGGTCGTTGTAATCAAAGTGTTCTAGTGGATCATTCTCGTTCCGGAAGAAGGGGAGACGTAGGAGATTGAGCTCCAAACTTTCATAAACAAATCAGTGTATCTTTCTTTACTGATTTCAGTACTTGCATATTCACGCACTGCATATTACTCGAACGCATAAAACTGTTCAAATGAGGTTTCGAATTTAGAGTGCAGTTTGAGTTATTTCCACATGATTATTATTCATTACTCAATCTGTATCTCGGTGCACAAGTATTCAAGAACACTGAGCTATTGCAGCTCAAGATAAGTTAACCAGATAGTTCGGACGTGTGTCGAGCTGGTATCAGCAATCAGCTGGAACCAGCATGTTGAGCGCTTTCTTTGTATCAAGCTGGTTTCAACAACCGGTTGGAACCAGTTTGGTTATCGCAACCTGGCTTCAATGCCTTGCTGAAATCTGCGTCTTATCAGTCGATCTGGTTACACCCTCTAAGTACTGATTATTGTCAAAATAACAAATATATAGATGGTAAAATCTATCCTAACAAGTGGTATCAGAGCAGGTTATTTTTGAAAGTGCATTTTCTTTCGAAAAATGTTTTTAAACGGTTTGAAAATTCATGTATGCTCTGATAGTCGTTCGATAGCCTATCTATGCTACAAAATTTTTAAGGCTTTCAAATCTCATTGCATATGGATAGGGGGAGGAATGTCTATTGAATTGCAGAGCAATTTCTCGAAAGGAAAGAGAGACAACATCTATTCCGACGAAGCTGACAGATTGCGCGAGATCTGTGGACGCCAAGATCTCTAAGGTTGGGCGAAGCTAAGCCTTAGGGAGAAATCGAAGAGATTCTGTGAATTGAATATTATATTACTCCTCTGGTCCTAATCAATTAGAACTTTTGAGTAGCATAGAATTTTCAAAATCTCATGCATACATGAAGTTTTCTACAAATTGTCTCCTTGTGCATAACGCTTTTATTTCGAAAATAAAATCACCCCATGTTCTGTTGAAGGGGATTTTTATTTTAACCATTAAGGGGAGACAAGATTTCAAACTCTTTTTGATTCGCACAAAAAGGGGGAGAGATATTTTCATACATAAACATACGAGCATATGTTTTTCCAGATTTTGTGTAAATCAAAAAGGGGAAGATTGTTGGATCTAATTTACAGATCAGAATATAAAATTTGATTCACACAAAATCTGTTATTTATTTACTAACGATTTGCACTAAGTGTGCTGCCACGGGAATAGAAAAACGCGATTTCGGAGGCCTAAACAAAGGAATTTGGCCAGAAAGCGGCTTATCTCACTGCGTAGGAGTGAGTTTTGCTCGTTGGCTCGTTTCGGAGGAGATAACACTGGTCTCATGCAAAATATGCAACAGAAGCGAGCTGATACAGAAATAGAACCGAGCTGGATGAAAGCACTGTAGCAGCCTAGCAGCAAGTTGGACCAAAGCACTGGTAGCAGATTGATTGAGGGTAGATAGCAATGCAGATTGAGGAGTAGTCCAAGTTGGAACAGTAAGTGGATGCCCGAGTTGGTCCAACAGAGGATGTCCAAAGCTCGAACAGTGAGGGGACGCCCGAGCTGATCCAGCTAAGGACAACCAGATTACAGAGTGGTCCTGTGAAAGAAGAAACCAGCTGGGAAGGAAACCAGCTGAGAAACAAGCTCAGTGCAAACCATCTCAGAGACCAGCTGGGGGGAAAACCAGCTGGAAGAGACCAGCCCAAAGTTCAGCAACCAGCTCAGAGAACAGAGACCAGCTCAGAGAAAAGCAGTTTGAACACAATTATTGTGGAGATTGTATTGTGAAGTTCAAACTGATTTGATGTATTGTCAAATATGCTGTTCACAGAGCTCAGAAGTCAGCAATGGTTGCTGCAGCGCATTTAATGAAAAGGAGCTTAAAGTCAACAATGCCTGCAAAGCATTAAATGCAAAAGGACACAAGGTACAACACTGTCAGAACTTTACAGAAGCCTTTACAATGGCTACACCTTTGTGTCCAACGGATAGAAATGCACAAGAGGATTTATATATCAGGCGCAATGAAACAGCAGATGTATGCGCAAAATAACAGTGAGAGTGTTGTGCAAATATAAAACAGAAAATCAGAAGAAAGCACAACGATGGGAAGATAGCAGATAACCAGCTCGGACTAGGAGCACTTCCCAGTGTGTGTGAGATTTAATTATTGAGAGATTGTGCTTACACTGTAAATCTCACACACACCCACATTGACTCAAATTCGGGAGTTGAGCGAAAAATATTAGAGTGAATGTGATTCAATACTCTCCATCGTAGTCTTTGGACAGAGACGTAAAACAAGTCCTTGTAGCCTTTCTCACTGAGGCGTAAAAGAAGTGAGTTAGTCACACGCAGCTTGCGGGCTGGTGTGCAGTGGTGTGGCTAGGAGTTCTTGCGGCTACGGGTCGTAGGAGTGGGTTGCAGCGAGGGTCGTTGTAATCAAAGTGTTCTAGTGGATCCTTCCAGTTGCGGAAGAAGGAGAGACGTAGGAGATTGAGCTCCAAACTTCCATAAACAAATCAGCGTATCTTTCTTTACTGATTTTATTCACGCATTGCATATTACTCTAACGCATAAAACTGTTTAAATGAGCTTTCGAATTTAGAGTGCAGTTTGAGTTATTTCCGCATGATTATTATTCATTACTCAATCTGTATCTCGGTACACAAGTATTTAAGAACACTGAGCTATTGCAGCTCAAGATAAGTTAACCAGATCGTTCGGCCGTGTGTCGAGCTGGTATCAGCAATCAGCTGGAACCAGCATGTTGAGCGCTTGCTTTGTATAAAGCTAGTTTCAACAACCGGCTAGAACCAGTTTGGTTATCGCAACCCGGCTTCAACGCCTTGCTGAAATCAGCGTCTTATCATTCGATCTGGTTACACCCTCTAAGTACTGATTATTGTCAAAATAAAAAGTATATAGAGGGTAAAATCGATCCTAACAATATCTAGTTGTGAGGTAGAACTACCCTGGGATCTTCATCTCATCTCTTCATTGAAGATGCCACTCTTTATGAAGTCCATAGTCACAACTTCTCCTGGAGCTGTGTTTGTGAGTGATCTTCAGAGAATCCCAAGACTCACGTAATGAAGCTAGAACAAGTAAGGCAATTACCTCGTCATCTAGTTTTATGCTCATATTTGACAATTGCTGCACGAAGCCTTGAATCTCTTTCAGGTGATCTGCCATCGAGGTTCCTACTTTGTACCGGACTCGAACTAGCTTTCTTAGGTAGATCAATTTGTTGCTGCCACTTTTGGAAGCATGTAAGGCTTCCAATTTTGTCCAAAGTGCACGAGCACGAGTCTCGTTACAAATGTGATTATACACATTGTCATCAACAAATTCGGATGTACCCACAGACTTGTTCGTGCTCAAAGATCCATTCAGCATCTGATTTACCATCTGGTTTAGACTCGATGAACACCGGTAAGTGCATATTGGTGACTAATAAGAGATCTTTCATCTTTCTCTTCCAAATTTTATAGTTAGAGCCGCTAAGGCTAATCCTATATGTGTACCTCCATCTTTTGTGACTGCAATGAGTTAATCGTCAAAATCATTCACAAAATAATTACTTCCTTAATACTGTCTACAAAATCTTTTCTGATGTGAAAGTTCAGACTAAGCTGCAACCACAGAGATACTATGACTTTCTATATATTTGAAAACCTCGCTCGGATACCAATTGTTGATATATCAGGGAAATTAATATGAATTTTTGAGGTAGCACCACAGTGGAATATCACAAGAATATAACCAACAAATTAAACTATATGGACACCAATATTTATAGTGGTTCATCCCAATATCGGGTTACGTCCACTCAAAATACTCAAGGGGATCACTTCTTTACTAACAACAAAGAAGACAAGAGATTGAGAATACAAACTCAATAATCACTCACTAATCCTATTCATTCAAAGGATAAACACTCCTTAATAAATTAATCTCTCCTTAAATCTTCTAAATCACTTCTATAATTTTATGTTTATAGAAGAGAGGATTTATGTTTTTGGTGCGATTTTGAATGAAGAATGGATGTGTATTTATAGGTGAAGTTGAGGATAAAAAAACAAAATAATTACATCATTGCTTACATAATCAAACCCATAATATTGACTAATATCCACATATTTTTCAACAAAGATGGCTTGACTTATTTAGCATCTCATGATCTCACTATCTCCTTGTGAATGTTTTAACAAAATCACAAGTACATAAAAAGGTAATGCCTACTACATTGAGAAAGTTGTTAAGAAATTAACTTATTAGTCAGACCAAACAAAAGAAAATAAAAGAACATGTCAAGAAAACAGCAGCACAACTAAGTTTTTCCGTACGATTCAGGTAGACACGTCTTTAACGCTGACCAAAGCTGTTTAACCACCATAATTTACAATTATTCACAAAGTATAATACATCTATGACTTAGAAGTAATAGGGTATGAGTGGCATGATCATTTATGGACTCACCAAAGGACAATAGTATGAAGAGACTCATTTCTGCTGAGTGATTTCTTTTTTCTTTCCAATGAACCAATGATTACCCCTTCTGGCTCCACCTCTCTAACAATTTCGGCTGCTGTTTAACATTGTCGTGGTGCCTAAATTATAGTATTAGGTGTTCCTTCGAAATTATGCACGATCATGCAAAAAACCTCACTTTCTAGCTGGAAAACACCACAAAGGCTCAGAGTCATAAGTGATCATTTGTGTGAAGTAAAAAAAATGGGCTACAGAATATAAGGATGGGTTAGTATACGAATCTTGAGAAATAAAAAATTTATGATACAATTCCATATTTCAATATATTTGTTACTCCATACATATACGTTCAACTAAGAAAAAAATTTTGACATGAAAAATTAAGCTTGATTTTTTATTCCCTTCTAAACTCAAGGAAGTTACTAGCAAAGGAGTTCATTCATACCCTCCCACCCTTCTGAACTCCCGAGCTTGTTTTCAATCATAACACTATGCGTCTAGCACACTTCGAGATACTACAGTCCTCCAGCAACTCTAAACAGCTTGCTCTTCTAGCACAAACCATAGAACCAGCTCGCACCCGTGCTGGTCTAGACTGAAACCCAAAGCTGCTTCCTGCATCACCAACTTAGCACAATTATAGGATCAGCTTGCATCCGATCTGGTTCTAGCTCGCGTAACTACCCAGCACACTTCTAAGCTGGATCTTCAAACTATGTATTCAGCACACTCAGCAAGGATACAATTCTCTAGCAAACACGATTCAGCTTGCACTCCTAACTGATCCATCTAAACCTATGCTCCCTAAGCTGATTAATCTTGATTATTTAATCACAAATATGGACTGATTAAGCTACAAATGACCTTAGTTAATTATAATCCTCATAGTTTGGAAGCTATCCAAGCTGTATCAATGCGCTCCTCGTGAGTGTGCTACACAATATACCACTCCACGAGTCTACAAAATAGACCTCAAGAAATAATTAAGGTCCAATATGAATGCATATGCTCAATGGCATGCTACAGGATTCATCCACAATAAATAACAGTATGAAAAGGCAATAGCACATCGCATTCAATAACACATAGCACAATATTTCAACTCTATGAAAGTTGCGAATACGCGCTCCATCAGTACAACACAGTATTTTACCAAAATACCTCAAGCCAAACACTGACGCCAAAAAACCTACACACTGGCGGTAACATACGACCGCGACGAACGGTGACGATGGTAACTGGAAAGTTCCAATCTTTACCTGGATGGAATATTATCGACATAAACCTAGGGACTTCCTACAACCCAAAAACATCCAAAACAGGTTTCAATATCTCAAAACCAAAGAGATAACAGCTCAGAAGACCTCGCCTAAACTGGCTGAAAGCTAAACAGCTCAGAACTTGCTCATGTTTCTAGTCTCAAAATAAAACCGTGGAGAAAAGTTACTACTTACAACAGACAGTTTCCAAAAGGTTGAGCCAAACGATCGAAAAATGCGAAAAGAAACACGTTTGAACTATCGTCGAACTCCCTCCTCTGGCCATCTCAAGCGACAATACTGGTCGGGAAATGATGGCTTTGGAGAGTGATTCCAACAATACCAACCTTCCTCGAAACGGAGTATCCAATATCTAGCAATCAGGAATAACGTCTGCTCTGTCGGAGGAGATAAGGTTTGGGTTCAGATTTTGGCTCTTGAAAAAATATCTCAATCTTTTGACCGAAATTCTGACTGTCGATCTATTTATCCAATATAAGTACTTAACGTCTCCTCTAAACTGACTCTCAGATCAGGACATCTTTGATCAGATCTGCACGGATCTATCCGATCAGCACAATTCTTAGTTATTGTTAGGTGCCCTTCGAATAATGTTGTGACGCCCGAACCCACGGGAATCACGAATTGGGGTAAATAAAAATTTTCGAATAAAAAGAACGGCTGAAAGACAATTTGTTATAAGCTGTATTTCTTATGACTTTGAAATAAACTGAAAACATGAAAACAAAATCTAACAGATATTCAATTGCGCGCCAACTACTGGAAACATTTGCGGAAAAATAGACTTTATTATAAATTGCAATTGCGATTTACAACAGCTGATATTCTATATAAATGTACAACTGTTGCAATTGATTTAATACAGTACATTCTAAAACAAAACAACATCAGCTATGACACGGAAAACGCTGGCCTTTGACAAACACACACCGCCCAACAGATGATTCAATTTTCACCATCTGTTCGCTCTCCAGTTGTCGCACCTGCACCATTTTAAAAGCTAATGAGCCTAGGGGCTCAGCAAGTAAAACCTGAATAATAACAAGTTCAAATACGCAGGTGGACATCTGATCAATACATAAGTTAAAGGAACATCAATGATAAATATCATTTTTTTTCGTAAACATTTCATAAACATTCATTCTTTCTTTCATAAACTTGGAGACAGGGGATAATAGCCCAGATCTCAACACCAATAACATATTCCTCAGATTTATGGCTCAGAAGCTCTCCTTAGGTCCGTGTTGCACCTGATCAAGTGACTACTGATATCAGGCTTAGCCTTTGGCTTCTTTGTGTTAGGGCAACCGACATATAGACGACTGCTCACCCTTCTCTTTATGGGAGGGCAACTGATAGCTGCTCACCTCACCCATTATGACCGTCTATTATCTTTGCCATAAATCTTAAAATAAACTTTTGTTCCTTTAACATTCTTCTTTCAACTTTCTTTCTTAAAATCATCGGGTTCCATCATTTAGAAACTCTTGCTTCCACTTTAAAATTTTACTGAGTATCGAATTCAGCTTTTGGAAACATTTCATTGAAATGAAACAAGTCGTAAGAGAAACCAGTCGCAATGAATAGGAACTAGTCGCAAGAAAATGGAACATTACTATGAAACAAAACAGATTTCTACTGTTCACGGGCTGTGCTAAAAGAAACCAGCTGCAAGGTATTTTTACTAAAAACAAACGTATTGAATGAAACGACGTCGTTAGCGCATCAACCAGTCGCAAGAAAAGCGCTAACATACGTGAAACCAGACGCAAGGATTTTCACTAAATATCCAGACGCAAGGATTTTCACTAAATATCCAGACGCAAGGAATATGAACCAGTCGCAATGAATAGTACTTTAGAAGTGAACGGTTATCCAGACGCAAGGATTTTCACTAAATATCCAGACGCAAGGAATATGAACCAGTCGCAATGAATAGTACTTTAGAAGTGAACGGTGTAACTACTGGTTTTTAACAAGGAATGCAACTGCTGGAATATTACAATGGAATGCAACTGCTGAAATGAACAGTGCAACTACTGATTTTACGAAAACAACGCAACTGCTGGAATATTACAATGGAATGCAACTGCTGAAATAAACATTCTTGGATTAAACTCGAATCCTCAGTACTTTTAAAACATCATAAACTTTCTGGAAAACATCTGGAAGCATCAAATCATCATTTTGAATCCATCTTTCTTTCCTCTATCATGCATAATTCATTTTAAACATGAACTTTAAACATATAGGCAAGCAGATCCATAAAATGAATAAAATCAATATATGCTTTAAATGGTGTAGCAAAGGATCAGCTTTTACTTGCCTTAAACGAAGCTTTGCAACAGCAGCCTATTCCTGCAAAAATCTTTTCCTTTAAGCAACGCACGAACTTCCCTGGAAAATATTTTGAAGAACACTAAAGATTTTTCTTTGCAAATGATAAGGATCTTGCTTTCAAAACATGTTTTTATATGAAAGGGATTAGTGGCATGCTACTTGTGAAATTAAGCATGACACACTTATAAAATTTAGTAAAATTCCCTTCCTCTCATTTTAATTTGTAAAACACCAAACCTTTTTCAAAAGAAATCATTTGTCGTCCTTAAAAATATTTTCAATTCCTTTAAAAACTGCTCGTGCATCACCCTTGGAGTCATCCACTGAAACCAGCTGCGTCACATCTATTTTCTGAAATCATTGAAATCAGACAATGCATAACATTTCAACATGCCATTTTAAATCTATAAAATGAACAAAATGCATAATGTGGTCCTATGGATTTTGGGGCATTACAACTCTACCCTCCTTATAGAAATTTCGTCCTCGAAATTTACGTACCAAATAAATAAGGGTAAAGACCTAGCACATCAGGTTCTGTTTCCCACGTTGCTTCTCGCTCCGACTGGTTAGTCCATTGTACCTTAACCATAGGAATGATACGGATTCTTAGCCTTCTAATTTATCGGAGGAGAATTCTTTCTGGTCGCTCTTCGTAGCTCAAGTCTGGTGCTAATTGGATTGGTTCATGACTTAGCACATGCGAAGGATTGGGAACATATTTCCTCAAAGCTTGTGAGGATTGAGAATTTGGATTAGTGATTAATTGATTTGATTTGGGAATTAATCACGTAGATTTCGAAGTTCCTGCTGATTTTGAGTGTTGCGTTTATTTTTGGAATTTCGATCGTAGCGATTTTGATTCAAGCTGTTAGCAGTGCGCTATTTGTAGAGGAGTCAACGCAGGTCAACCTTACTGTAGCTCGCTGCTGGTCGAATTGGAATCAGCAGAGGAGGTGTAAGCGTGATGCATTTAGATCTGCTGGTTTTAGTTGAGTAGAAGATTGCTGCTGGCAGATGTGGCGATTTAGAGTGAGATTGAGTGAGGAAGCGACGCGTGTTAGTCAACATATTTGGAGCGTTGACTACTAGATTCAGCAGAGGCGCTTGTGAACAGTGATCAGCTGATGGTTTGTAGAATCAGTCGCGAGAGCTATCGATAGATATGATTACGTAGGCGTGACGTATTCATTGCTGCTGGTAGTAGTTGCGTTGCGATGGTTGCTGCTGATCAGCAGGCGCGCAAATACGAATGTTGAGAAGCGGCGTCGTTTGAATTAGTTGAAACGCTGCGTTTTGAGCCTTTCTTTGGAGAGATCAGCTGTTGGCAGCAATGCTTGCGTAACCAAAGTGACGTCGTTTGGATTAGTAGATGC
>KV016256.1:27404-79297 GCA_001598015.1 Dorcoceras hygrometricum
TGAGGCTGTCAAAGGAAATCAGTCAGCTAGACCGGTGTAACAACCGGCAAATCATATCATGTCGCCTCTATACCACGGTCTATCAACCGGGAAATCATCGGTCCGTGATCATCGGGGCCCGTCAGCCCATCACAGCTCGGCGGTAGACACTCGTATCCGGTAGTCACCGCTCCGACGATAGTGTTGGACTTTTCGGGCACGACAAATCAGTCGACCAGTCACAACGTGGCACCCAATCAGGTTATCAAATCAAATCTGTAAATCATGCTCAAGATGTATGCATGAATGCCATTCAATATCCATGCTCAATACATACAATGCCTAAACGTAAAAACAGTATGTTCAAGCTCAAAGCTGCTAAGGGATGCTCAATTCGTACCACTCTTCCTCAATTTACCTAACAGATTTCTCCTGGTTCAATTCACGTAGCAGGAACTTCCTGGAAGCTGAAATCTGTTACAACATAGCTAATATCTTAGCTCAATTCAGCTACACAATCACGCTAATCCTACGGCCAGAAGCATACTTCAATCCTACACTTCTACGCAGGCATTAACTACTAAAAACCGAGCTCAAACTACAAGAAATGCTCACCCAAAAGCTCAAAAGAAACAACGGTAGAATCTGCTCAACGAAACCAGCAACTCACAAACGAGCAGGGCCTACGGGATTTCTCAACTCGTTGCTCCTAGCTTCCAAACTAGTATCAATGGGAAGAGCAAGTCTCAAGGAGTCCAGCGCCACCAAGAACGTCAAAAACAGAAGCTGGAATCGACGGGAAATGGCGATAGAAAAAGATGGTGAACAGTAGCTATCTCGAGGGTTTGGAAAAGAGGAGATAAGAAATATCTGGCTCAAAATAATTCTAAGTGTCGAGTGACACTTTCATTTATAATCTCCAAAAAAATCCAACATCAGCTGATCAGCAATTCAGTCGACAAGACCAGCAGGTATCGACCTTTCCCTTCGTTAAAAACCAGCAGAAGCAATCAAATGCTGAATGCGAAACTACAATCTCGAAACGACACCGTTCCAACTAAACAAAACGACGCCGCAGCGCTAAACCAGCAGACAGCAGATCTCTTCAAAACAACCAACGACTGGTTCCAGCTGCAACATCCAAAACACAGCGTTTTAACTTAATCAAACGACGTCGCCGCGGCTACAAAAACAAATCCAGTCGATGTCTTCCTCAATCATTCTCGCGCCAAAAGCAATATCGGCCAGCATCAACCCTTCGAAACAAACTAAAACCAGCAGATGCAACGCGTCACGCCTACTTCACCCTACCGATGCAAACACCAGCAGGTAGCTACTGTACCGTTGACCAGCGTTGACTTCACCAAAATAATACAACTTCCGAATCAGCAGGAAACCACATTTCCTTCGCATTATCCTCTAAAACACGTGATTAATCCCAAATCAAATCAATTAATCACTAATCTAAATTCTCAATCCTCACATTCTCCCCACCTTAAGAGATTTCGTCCCCGAAATCAAAGGCAAACTCAGGGAAGAAAAACAATCAATCATGCAAATCAACACCAGCAGCTACTCAAATTCAAAGCTAAAAACAGAATTTTACCTGGAAATGTTGCACGATCAGTACTCCAACAGATGAGGCCAATCTTGTCTCATCTTCTCCTCAACTTCCCAGGTCGCTTCTTCTCGACCATGCTTTCTCCATTGGACCATCACCAACGGAATTATCTTGTTCCTCAGCTGTTTCTCCTTCCTATCCAAGATCTGCACCAGATATTTGACATAACTCAAGGAAGAATCCAGCTCAACTTCGTCAGTTCGCAAAACATGGGACGGATCCGGATCATATTTTCTCAACATTGAAACATGAAACACGTCATGCATCACGGCTAACTCCTCGGGCAGCCTCAGTCTATAAGCCAATTGTCCAATCCTCTCGATAATCTCAAAGGGACCAACGAATCTGGGAGCCAGTTTGCCTTTAAATCTGAATCTCATCACGCTCTTGAAAGGAGAAATCTTGAGAAACACACGATCGCCAACCTCAAACTCTAACGGTCGACGTCTACGGTTCGCATAGCTAGAGAAACGGTCTTGAGCAGCCTTCATTCTACTCCGAATCAAGTCAATTTGATCCTTCATGTGCTGAACAAACTCCGGTGTACAAAGCTGTCTCTCGCCAACTTCTTCCCAACAAATTGGGGATCTGCACTTTCGACCATACAATGCCTCAAACGGAGCCATTCCGATAGTGACTTGGTAGCTGTTGTTATACGAAAACTCTACCAAGGAAAGCGAATCCGGCCAGCCATCGCTGAAATCCATCACTACTGCTCGCAGCATATCCTCTAAAGTCTGGATAGTCCGCTCAGACTGTCCGTCTGTCTGTGGGTGATAGGCTGTGCTCATCGCCAATCTCGAACCCATCGCTGCTTGCAGACTCTTCCAAAATCGGGAAGTGAACCTCGGATCTCTGTCGGACACTATCAAAACCGGAACTCCATGCAATCACATGGTCGATGTACAACTTCGCCATCTTTTTCATCGAACACCTCACATCATAGGGAATGAAATGGGCTGACTTCGAGAGTCTATCAATCACAACCCAGATCGCATCGCATCCCCTACTCGATCGAGGTAGATGAGTCATGAAATCCATGGCGATGTGCTCCCAATTCCATTGGGGCACCTCCAAACTCTGGAGCAATCCAACAGGTCTCATTCTCTCAGCCTTGACCTGCTGGCAATTCAGACATCTAGCAACAAAAGCAGAAATGTCGCTCTTCATACCTGCCCACCAGTAGTGAGACTTCAAGGCATGGTACATCTTTCGCTCGCCTGGATGCACACTGTACCAACTACAATGTGCTTCATTCATGAGGGTCTCCTTCAAATCGATCAGGTTCGGAACTACTAATCTCCCTCTGAACCTCAAACATCCATCAGAAAGCAAACGAAAAACTCATCAGACTGACCTGAACTGCGCACCTCCAAACTCTGGAGCAATCCAACAGGTCTCATTCTCTCAGCCTTGACCTGCTGGCAATTCAGACATCTAGCAACAAAAGCAGAAATGTCGCTCTTCATACCTGCCCACCAGTAGTGAGACTTCAAGGCATGGTACATCTTTCGCTCGCCTGGATGCACACTGTACCAACTACAATGTGCTTCATTCATGAGGGTCTCCTTCAAATCGATCAGGTTCGGAACTACTAATCTCCCTCTGAACCTCAAACATCCATCAGAAGCAACAGAAAAATCATCAGACTGACCTGACTGCGCCTTAATCCTCAAATCATGGATATAGGGGTCGGTCCTCTGCGCCTCCGTGATGTTCATCACAATCTGCGGTTCCACCTGAAGAGAAGAAACAAAGAAATACTGATCACCCGGCTGGAATCGCCAACCAGAAGTACTCAACTCCTCATGAACTTTCGAAATACTCAAGGACGCTAACATATCAGGCTGGGTCTTTCTGCTCAAAGCGTCGGCTACTAAGTTCACACGCCCAGGCTGATATTGAATCTCACAATCGAAGTCCTTAAGCAATTCCATCCAGCGTCGCTGCCTCATGTTCAAATCTAACTGCGTGAAGATGTATTTCAGGCTCTTGTGGTCGGTGTACACCACAAATTCTTCACCATAGAGCCGCCAGATCTTCAAGGCAAACACTATCGCAGCCAACTCCAAATCATGAACCGGGTACCTCATCTCGTGAGGCTTCAGCTATCGAGACGCATACGCAATCACGTACCCGTTCTGCATCCGAACACACCCTAAACCATTCAGAGAAGCATCGGAGCACACCACGAAACCTCCAGATCCAGACGGTAGGGCCAAGACACGAGCAGTAGTCAACTTCTCCTTCAGCGTCTGAAAACTGTACTCGCACTCATCAGTCCATACAAATCTCTTATCTTTTTCTGAGTCAACTGCGTCATAGGCCTGGCTATCGAAGAAAACTTCTCAATGAAACGCCTATAGTAGCCGGCCAACCCCAAGAAACTACGGATCTCTGAAACGTTTCGAGGTCTCTCCCAGTTAAGCACTGGTTCGACCTTGCTCGGATCTACAGAAATCCCTTGTGCTGAAATCACGTGACCCAAAAAGATAATCCTATCGAGCCAAAATGCGCACTTGCTGAATTTGGCATAGAGCTGCGAGTCTCTCAATCTCTGCAATACTAGTCTCAAATGCTCCTTGTGCTCTCTCTTGCTCCTCGAGTACACCAAGATGTCATCTATGAAGATGATTACGAACCGATCGATATACTCGCTGAAGACGCGATTCATAAAATCCATAAAGACAGCGGGGGCATTCGTCAATCTAAATGGCATGAAAAGAAACTCAAAATGCCCATATCGAGTCCGGAAGGCTGTCTTTGCTACATCGGCGTCTCTAATTCGCAACTGGTGATAACCAGAGCGCAAGTCAATCTTCGAGTAAACAACCGATCCCTGCAACTGATCGAACAAGTCATCAATCCTCGGCAAAGGATACTTGTTTTTCACCGTTGATTTATTCAACTGTCTGAAGTCCACAAACATCCTCATAGTGCCATCTTTCTTTTTCACAAATAGAATCGGAGCTCCCCAAGGCGACATGCTCGGTTTGATGAAGCCTTTCTCCAAGAGATCACTCAACTGTTCCTTCAGCTCTTTCAACTCTGCGGGCGCCAACCGGTAAGGAGCTCTAGAAATCGGGGCGGTACCGGGCACCAACTCAATACTGAAGTCGATCTCACGTCGAGGAGGGAATCCAGGAATCTCATCTGGAAACACGTCGGGAAACTCTCGAACGACGGGGATGTCGTTCAACTCTAATCGCTGCTCCTGGGAATTATCAAGTGCGTAGATCATGAATCCTGCATTACCTAGCGATAGCAGGCTAAACATCTCCATAGCGGACACTAGGGGAATCTTCGACCTCGAATTCGTGCCATAGAAATCCCACCTCTCACCCGTAACAGGGCGAAATCTCACCACACCATGGAAGCAATCAACGGTAGCCTTATAGCTAGATAATACGTCCATTCCCAAAATACAGTCAAAATCTCTAATCCCCAAAACAATCAGATTGGTCACCAAAACATGCTCATCAAACCTAATCAGGCAATCTACCACTACCTCTCGAGACCACAGATTCACACCAGCAGGGGTAGACACAGAAACAACATCACACAGTGGGGAAGAACTCAACCCACGCTCAAACACAAACATCTCAGATATAAAAGAGTGTGATGCACCAGTGTCAAACAAGACTCTCGCAGGATAATCATAAATAGAGCATGTACCTCTAATCACATATACACCCTGTCTCCTCAGCCTGATCCATAGTCAAGGAGTTCGGTGTCTCCTCAGCCTGATCCATCGTCAAGGAGTTCGCCTGCGCCTGCTGGGGAATCTGAAACGGGGGTCGGGAAGGTCCTCCAAAACGAGACGGCTCGCGAGACTGAAAACCAGATCGCTGGGACTGCGCAAAAGGCTGATGTCGCTGAGAAGAACCACTAGCGGAACCCTGCTACGACTGACCAGTAGACCGCCCTCCAATCGAAGGACACGCTCTAGAAAAATGTCCCGGCTGACCACAAAGATGGCAGAGTCCTCTAACTCCACGACACTGCGAAGTCTCGTGTCTCCCTCCGCACTGAATACAAAATCCGCCGCCAGAACCACTACCTGAACCACTGCCAGAACCAGAGCTCACGGAACCAGAGGAACTCGAATGGCCCTTCTTATTGAATTGCTTCCCTCGAGGTCAGAACTGCTGGCGACTCGACTGCTGTGACCCCTGAGGAGATTGATACGACTGCGACACCGCCTGAGCTGGCTGAGAAGCACGCGCGGTCGTCTGATGTACTGGAGCCTCAGGATCCATCAAACTCTCCTCGATATCAACCGCATTATTCACAGCTTCCATGAAAGTCGCTGGGGACCCAGACAGCACCATCCGATAAAGATCAGGTCTCAAGCCCTTCAAGAACTTGTTCCTCTTCGTTCGCTCTTGGTTCGCCACAGCTGGCATGTACATTAGAAGCGCAGAAAACCGCCTCGCATACTCGGCCACACGCATGTCACCCTGCTTCAGGTTATCAAACTCACGCTCTCGGCTGGCGTAATAGGACTCTGGAGTGTATTCCTGTCGAAAAGCCTCACAGAAACCATCCCAGGTGAGTATCGTCCCATTATCTCGAAGCATCCTAGAAGTGCCTTTCCACCAGCGCTGCGCATCATACCACAGCTGCAGCACTGCCAACTTCAGTCTCTTTTTCGGAGCGTACTCCAAGGTATCAAATAAATCCTCCATCTGAATAAGCCACGCCTCGGCCCTAGAACCAACCTCAGTACCGGCAAACGTCGGTGGGTTCGTCCGCTGAAATCGGGCTAAGACCAACTCCATTCCACCTATCTGCCTAGTGACGTCCTCAACCTGAGTGTCGTCATCACTACCTGCTCTAGACCCCTCCGCGGAACGTCTAGTCCTCCTACCTCCTTCTCGTCTAGGCGGCATCTAAACAAGCCTAGAGGTAAGATCTCACAGCAGATAGAATAACAAGACAGATAATAGATCACATAAGTCACAGAGGCCAATCAAAATCAAATCAAAACTCTGTGCCTAAACTCGAGTGTGATCAAAAGAAATCGAGCTTATCCCAGTTTAAGCTCTGATACCAAAAATGTCAGGCCCCGTGCTAATTACTAACAATTAACATATAATTAGCTCATAAACACGGAAGCTTAAAATCAGGGCTTAAAAATTTTTCGAAATACAATGGGCCTGATCTTCAAATCATACAATCAAAATAGCGATAATTAAAATATGAGTTGACTCAAACTCCAACACAACATGTATCAGCATAATATCAATCAAGTACAAATCCCCAATACATGATAACACGGGGCATCCCCCGGTTCAATACATATCATATATAGACTGGGACTCAGGGACGCGGGGATCGACCAGCTGAACTTCCACTCGGTCCAGCTTGGTTACCTGAAGTTCCTGCAAATGGGCAACACAGACCCAAACAAAAACAAAAGCAGGAAACAAGTACGAGGTCAAGCCTAAGTACGAAGAGCTATAAAAGATGATAAACATGCAACATGCTATAAATCAATGCTATGAATGCATGAGGCTGTCAAAGGAAATCAGTCAGCTAGACCGGTGTAACAACCGGCAAATCATATCATGTCGCCTCTATACCGCGGTCTATCAACCGGGAAATCATCGGTCCGTGATCATCGGGGCCCGTCAGCCCATCACAGCTCGGTGGTAGACACTCGTATCCGGTAGTCACCGCTCCGACGATAGCGTTGGACTTTTCGAGCACGACAAATCAGTCGACCAGTCACAACGTGGCACCCAATCAGGTTATCAAATCAAATCTGTAAATCAGGCTCAAGATGTATGCATGAATGCCATTAAATATCCATGCTCAATACATACAATGCCTAAACGTAAAAACAGTATGCATACTCAACCAAAAACAGCAACTGGTTCACGTAGGCACATAACAGTAAAGCCACAGATTCCACAACATCGAATTATAGACATGTTCAAGATCAAAGTTGCTAAGGGCTGCTCAATTCATACCTCTCTTCCTCAATTTACCTAACAGATTTCTTCTGGTTCAATTCACGTAGCACGAACTTCCTGGAAGATGAAATCTGTTACAACATAGCTAATATCTTAGCTCAATTCAGCTACACAATCACGCTAATCCTACGGCCAGAAGCATACTTCAATCCTACACTTCTACGCAGGCATTAACTACTAAAAACCGAGCTCAAAGTACAAGAAATTCTCACCCAAAAGCTCAAAAGAAACAACGGTAGAATCTGCTCAACGAAACCAGCAACTCACGAACGAGCAGGGCCTACGGGATTTCTCAACTCGTTGCTCCTAGCTTCCAAACTAGTATCAATGGGAAGAGCAAGTCTAAAGGAGTCCAGCGCCACCAAGAACGTCAAAAACAGAAGCTGGAATCGACGGGAAATGGCGATAGAAAAAGACGGTGAACAGTAGATATCTCGAGGGTTTGGAAAAGAGGAGATAAGAAATATCTGGCTCAAAATAATTCTAATTGTCGAGCGACACTTCCATTTATAATCTCCAAAAAAATCCAACATCAGCTGATCAGCAATTCAGTCGACAATACCAGCAGGTATCGACCAACAGGTATCGACCTTTCGCTTCGTTAAAAACCAGCAGAAGCAATCAAATGCTGAATGCGAAACTACAATCTCGAAACAACACCGTTGCAACTAAACAAAACGATGCCGCAGCGCTAAACCAGCAGACAGCAGATCTCTTCAAAACAACCAACGACTGGTTCCAGCTGCAACATCCAAAACGCAGAGTTTTAACTTAATCAAACGACGTCGCCGCGCCTACACAAACAAATCCAGTCGATGCACTTACAAAACCAGCAGGAACACAAGGAAAACTCTCGCAGCTGGTTACCACGTGCGTAATAGACGCTTTCTCAAAACGACCGATAGCCTAACATTCATTTTGAACATCGGCTTCAATCCTTCCACGAAGTGACTCAGTTTCTCCTCTGGGTCACTTCCTATCAATGGCACAAAATAGCACCCTCTTTCGTACTTCCGCACATATTCCTGTACGGTTAAACTTCCTTGTTTGAGGGTCAAAAATTCCCTCTTCAATTCGGACCTCTTTCCAGCCGTGAAGTATTGCTCAAAGAATACTTGTTTGAAATCTGCCCAAGTAAGATTCAACAAATCCACAGACAATTTGGCTCCTTCCCACCAAATCATCGCATCCTCTCTCAGCATATAGATAGCGCATCTAGGCCTATCTAAATCAGACATCTGAAGGTACTCAAAAATAACTTCCATGGATTTGATCCAGCTTCCGGCAACTAGTGGATCAGTAGTACCACTAAATTCCTTTGGTTTCTGTCGTCTGAACTTCTCTTGGGGATCATCATTGCTTGGTCCCCTGCTGCTACTTGATTGGCCATTTGCCCTATTGTTTTGTTCTACCAGCAGCCTTAACAGTTGTGTGATATTAGCATTATTATCACTATCAGTTTCTTCTAGTGGAATACTTCGTCTAGTTCTTCCTCTTCCTGACATTTTATATTCTATAGCCCGTAATCCACCACATACATATATCAGAACATGATAAATAATTTAAAAGACAATGCTTTGAAAATAAACTCACAACTTAGAGGAACGGACGATGAACTTTGATCCAGCTGATGGCGCGTGTGTTTATCTCAGGAACGTTGCTCTGATACCATGTTGTGACGCCCGAACCAACGGGAATCACGAATTGGGGTAATTAAAAATTTTCGAATAAAAAGAAGGGCTGAAAGACAATTTGTTATAAGCTGTATTTCTTATAACTTTGAAATAAACTGAAAACATGAAAACAAAATCTAACAGATACTCAATTGCGCGCCAACTACTGGAAACATTTGCGGAAAAACAGACTTTATTATAAATTGCAATTGCGATTTACAACAGCTGATATTCTATATAAATGTACAAGTGTTGCAACTGATTTAAAACAGTACATTCTAAAACAAAACAACATCAGCTATGACACGAAAAATGCTGACCTTTGACAAACACACACCGCCCAGCAGCTGATTCAATTTTCACCATCAGTTCGCTCTCCAGCTGTCGCACCTGCACCATTTTTAAAGCTAATGAGCCTAGGGGCTCAGCAAGTAAAACCTGAATAATAACAAGTTCAAATACGCAGGTGGACATCTGATCAATACATAAGTTAAAGGAACATCAATGATCAATATCATTTTCTTTCGTAAACATTTCATAAACATTCATTCTTTCTTTCATAAACTTGGAGACAGGGGATAATAGCCCAGATCTCAACATCAATATCATTTTCCTCAGATTTATGGCTCAAAAGCTCTCCTTAGGTCTGTGTTGCACCTGATCAAGTGACTACTGATATTAGCCTTAGCCTTTGGCTTCTTTGCGTTAGGGCAACCGACATATAGATGACTGCTCACCCTTATCTTTATGGGAGGGCAGATAGCTGCTCACCTCACCCATTATGATCGTCTGTTATATTTTCCATAAATCTTAAAATAAACTTTTGTTCCTTTAACATTCTTCTTTAAACTTTCTTTCTTAAAATCCTCGGGTTCCATCATTTAAAAACTCTTGCTTCCACTTTAAAATTTTACTGAGTATCGAATTCAGCTTTTGGAAAGATTTCATTGAAATGAAACCAGTCGTAAGAGAAACCATTCGCAATGAATAGGAACCATTCGCAAGAAAATGGAACAGTACTATGAAACAAAACAGATTTCTACTGTTCACGGGTTGTGCTAAAAAGCAACCAGCTGCAAGGTCTTTTTACTAAAAACAAACGTATTAAATGAAACGACGTCGTTAGAGCATCAACCAGTCGCAAGAAAAGCGCTAACATACATGAAACCAAATATCCAGACGCAAGGAATAGGAACCAGTCGCAATGAATAGTACTTTAGAAGTGAACGGTGTAACTACTGGTTTTTAACAAGGAATGCAACTGCTGGAATATTACAATGGAATGCAACTGCTGAAATGAACAGTGCAACTAATGATTTTACGAAAACAACGCAACTGCTGGAATATTACAATGGAATGCAACTGCTGAAATAAACATTCTTGGATTAAACTCGAATCCTCAGTACTTTTAAAACATCATAAACTTTCTGGAAAACATCTGGAAGCATCAAAACAAAATTTTGAACCCATCTTTCTTTCCTCTTTCATGCATAATTCATTTTAAACATGAACTTTAAACATATAGGCAAGCAGATCCATAAAATGAATAAAATCAATATATGCTTTAAATGGTGTAGCAAATGATCAGCTTTTACTTGCCTTAAACGAAGCTTTGCAACAGCAGCCGATTCCTGCAGAAATCGTCTCCTTTAAGCAACGCACGAACTTCCCTGGAAAATATTTTGAAGAACACTAAAGATTTTTCTTTGCAAATGATAAGGATCTTGCTTTCAAAACAGGTTTTTATATGAAAGGGATTAGTGGCATGCTACTTGTGAAATTAAGCATGACACATTTATAAAAATTTAGTAAAATTCCCTTCCTCTCATTTTAATTTGTAAAACACCAAACCTTTTTCAAAAGAAATCATTTGTCCTCCTTAAAAATATTTTCAATTCCTTTAAAAACTGCTCGTGCATCACCCTTGGAGTCATCCACTGAAACCAGCTGCGTCACATCTATTTTCTGAAATAATTGAAATCAGACAATGCATAACATTTCAACATGCCATTTTAAACCTATAAAATGAACAAAATGCATAATGTGGTCCTATGGATTTTGGGGCATTACAAAAGTGTTGGCCGAGGGATTATGTAATAACTCTGTATATGTCAATCTTTATGATAATGATACTTGAAATTATTTATTTGGCACATCTTTATGTAAATGCCATTGCTTGTAGGATAGATAAAGTCATGAATATACAAATAGCATAAAGAATATGAGATGGTCATGAGATGAATATCAATGAAACTCATATTTGTAATTCTGTGTATTATAAACCATTCCTAGTTCATTCAGCCACCACTAATAAAGATAAAGGCCGCTTGAGCTAGAGACTAGTGTTTGTGATGTGAGTACCATGTTGCATTGGTAGGGGACATGGTGATGTCTAAGCATGCAAATAGGTGCGCCATTCGAGAGCACTGAACAACCCTCCATGTGGAATTTTTATGTAGTTCTTATTTATCGATTGGAAAATCCTAGTTTATGGTTGTACACCATTAGTCGTTATGACCGGGACAACATTGAAACTCTATACGCTAGGGGTGCAATTTGAGTACTTTACTGACTCCCCTAGAGTCATTAAGTGGAAAAATTGGGTGTTGTGTCGAAACATATAGGAGTCGATGTATTTTAGTCAGGATTCACCGCTTACCTACAGGTTTGGAAATCCTATGTGACCTCATGTGTCAGTCCTCGTGCTCAATCAGAGCTAAAACACATAATAAACCATGGCGGAAGCATTAAAATAGTGACTAAAATTTTCGCTTTTTGGCCTGACTTAAAAAACATAATTTAAAATACAATGTTATTCAAAATATTGGTTTTACAACACTCGAAAACCAACTACCACACAACTAACATACAGGCACAGAGTGACTCACAAGTAACAAACAGATGAGTCTCTCGCTCAACATAGATACAATACAATATAACGAAAATATCATATGTATCTACTACATATAACTGGGACACTCTATCCACCTCCCGGGGCATTACCAGCTGGATCAACTCCACGACCAGCGGAGAAACCATGATAACCTGAAAAAACACACAGGCAAACAAAACAACCAGCCCTAGAGGGACAAGGGGTCAAACCCCAGTACGAAGAGCAACTGAAAAACAACAGTTAAATAGCAATGGATAAAATGCGAATTCTATGAATGAGAACAAGGCTACAATCGAATACAGGGAGCCAAAGGATCTCAAAGAACTGCTCAACAACTGATATTCAATCAACTGGAAGATAGTGGCCACGGGGTGTGTGAGTATATGAAAGCTACCCACTCATCTAAACACACGGTACCAGATGCAGAAAACATCTCTCAACCTGCTGTTGCCCAACTCATGAGATTTGGGAGCTACCCACTCCACTCATAGTGGCTAACAGATTCCAGCAGGGAGATGAGGGTGACGGGATTACCGGCTCGGCCTCCACCAAGCATCCTGGTACTCACAGGTCAATATAACAAGACAAGTCTAACAAGATCTAAGCTCAACATGAATAATGCGTGTATGCAATGTAACAGCTTGCAATAAACAACACAGCAAAAGAAAGAAAAAACAACACAGAGCATACACAGCAGCGCACCAAATCCAACACTGTAAAACAAGCTCACATCCGTACCTTAGTTTTGAGCTACAATTACCACAAAAGCAGTCCCGTGCAACCAGATCTGAAACATACTAAAAAAAATAGCAATGCTAACTCAGGGACGCAAAGCTCACAGCTACGAACTGGGAGCTGCAAACTCGACCAGCTCTGTCCTACCCTTCTAGCTCAAAAAACAGCTCTAAATAAAGCGCAAGGTAGGTACTAGCACTTACCAAACAAGCTACCTGGACGGCAGAACTCAAACAGGAGAAATGCTAACAGACTACACAAGGAAGATTATCCTGCGATCCTCTTACAGCTCTCCAAAGTCTTCGAAAGAGGTATAGAATGAAGCGCCTTAGCAAGAGGAGTCCAGCGCTACCACTCTTGCGTCAGTCGGAGCTGTCTACCACCGGCAATCGAAGGAAATAAGCTTCGGTGAACAGTAGCTAGGGTATCGATATAGAGTTTGGTTACGAGAATATTTCTAAGTGTCGGGAAACAACATCGCGAGACCAGTCAAAGTCCCCTATAAATTTAACTTAAGTTCCCCAAATCTGATGAACAGTAACCACCGACATCTTTGGCTCAAAGCTAGTACCCACTCAGATCTGAGTAACACTCCAGATCTGGATCTTACGCTAACAAAACGCGCTATAACCAAACGATGTCGCAACGCAAGTCAATTAACTAATACACGCGTCTCTCAAAACGTCTTCGTACTGAAGTCCACTGTTCCTACTGGACACGTCATCCCACTAACACCAAATCTGCTATCGCTAAACGGCGTCACATCGCCACTCATATCTGAAAGACAAGATCTCACACAAGGGTTGACCAATCAAAGCTGAAATCCCTGAACCGCTCCGGTCTACCCCAAACCACGTATCACTACAACACGCTAATGCACATCTGGTTCTTCCAAAACGATGTCGCTTCGCTATCCGCTAACAAAATTCACTAGCGTGCCCAGACTAACGCGCGACTACCAGATTTCACCACCAAATCTGAATGCGATCACCTAGCGCTGACCAACACTCAAATCTTAACATTTTCCTGCAGAAGTTCTCTAACAATCCAGGGCTATTCGAAAGCTTATACTGACCCGATTACTACCCCAACATACCAGCTCAAAGCTGGCTCATCCCAGATCTGTTCAAGAAAATCTGGTCTATGCTACACCCAATTAATTAACTCAATTAATCTTGTAATATTTCAGGTCTCACATCTATTCCCCACTGAAATTAAGATTTCTTCCTCGAAATCAAAGAACAAGTCCAAAACTGAACCAAAACTCAACATAACAACCAGTAACCTCCAAATACGCAACAAAGACTACCAACCAAGAGTTCAAGATAACTGGAACAAACAACAAACAGACAAACTAGCTACTGGAGTCAAATGCAAAATCTACTCAAACAGATGAGGCCATTCACATTGCATTTCCTCTTATAACTCCCACGTAGCTTCTTCTCTACCATGTTTGATCCACTGGACCATCACCAAGGGAATGGTTTTGTTCCTGATCCGTTTCTCTTTTCTGTCTAAGATCTGCAAGGTATATTCAACATAACTCAAAGTCCAATCCAGCTCCACCTCGTCAGTTCTCAACACATGAGAAGGATCTGGCTCATACTTCCTCAACATAGACACATGAAACAGTCATGTAATGAGGACAGATCTGGCGGAAATAACAAACGATATGCTTACGATCCGATCCTATTTAAAATCTCATAAGGTCCAACATAACTAGGATCTAACTTTCTCTTGAGACCAAATCTCATAACACTTCTAAAAGGAGAAACTTTCAGGAAAACCAGATCACCAACCTGAAACTCTAAAGGCCTACGCCTTCTGTTCGCATAACTCGCTTGGCGAACTTGTGCAGCTTTCACACGCTGTCGAATCAGATCAACTTGATCTCTCATCTGCTGCACAAATTCTGGAGAAGACAGCTGCTTCTCCCCCACTTCTTCCCAATATATAGGCGATCTGCACTTCCTACCATACAAAGCTTCAAATGGTATCATACCAATCGTGACCTGGTAGCTGTTATTATAAGAAAACTCAACCAAAGACAATTAATCTTGCGAGCTACTACTGAAATCTATCACAACAGCTCTCAACATATCCTCTAAAATCTGGATAGTCCTCTCAGATTGGCCATCGGTTTGGGGATGATACGCTGTACTCATAGACAATCTGGTGGCCAAAGCTGTCTGCAAACTCTTCCAAAACTTGGACGTAAACCTCGGATCACGATCTGAAACAATAGTTACAGGCACACCATGCAATCACACCATGAAATCTATGTACATTTTTGCCATTTTCATCAAAGAATACGTCATATTGTAGAGAATGAAGTGAGCAGACTTCGAAAATATGTCAATAACAACCCACACAACATCACAACCTCTGCTGGAACGAGGTAAGTGGGTTACGAAATCCATAGCTATGTGCTCCCAATTCCATTGGGACACCTCTAAGCTCTGCAATAAACCACCAGGTCTCATCCTTTCTGCCTTAACTTGCTGACAGTTCAAACAACGTGCAACAAAGTCAGCAACATCCCTCTTCAAAACTGCCCACCAGAAGTGCGGCTTCAAGGCATGATACATCTTCCTTGCACCAGGATGGACACTATGTCTACTGCAATGTGCTTCTCTCAATATCTCCTCCTTCAAATCAATGAGATTTGGAACTATCGACCTACCACAAAATCTTAAACAACCATCAGACGAGACAGAATAGTCTTCTAACTGTCCAGCTCTAACCTTCAACTTCAATTCATGGATAGATGGATCTGTTCTCTGAGCTGCTCTAATGTTCGAAACAATCTGAGGCTCAACTTGAAAAGAAGACACCACAACATAATCCTCACCTGGGTAAAATCGCCACCCAGTAGTGCTTAGATGCTCATTGACCTTCAAAATCTGCAACGAAGCCAGCATCACCACTTGAGCCTTCCCGCTCAATGCACTAGCAACTACATTCACTTTCCCAGGCTGATATTGGATCTCACAATCAAAATCTTTAAGCAGCTCCATCCATCTACGCTGTCTCATGTTCAAATATGACTGAGAAAACAGATACTGAAGGCTTTTTTAGTCTGTATACACCACAAAATGCTCGCCATACAGATAGTGACGCCAAATCTTCAAGGCAAACACCACTGCTACTGTAACGCCCAGACTTTTTTACAGGCCGCAATTAGAAAGTTATGAGAATTGAGGGATTACAATGCTATTCTATTTAACTCTTGATTTAATCGAGTTTCAGATTTCAGTTATGTACTGTTTAGCTTTTTTCTTTTAAAAGATAAATTTCAGATTTCATAAATGTGCGAATTCAGATTTCATGTTTACACAATTATCAGCCTTCATTATGTTTTGGGTTGATATCCAGATGTTAGAATGCAATAACAGTAGATGTCTAGTCGATTTCTGCAAGCCAATTGAATCCTTTGTTTAACTAAATCGTTCGGTTTCCTTATGCATCATTTTTATTTTAAAACATTGCACGCTTTTAGAAGGCTTCGACATATTGAATTAAATGTGTTTCTTTCTTAGGCATTTTAAAATCTTATATATATATATAGGATGTTAGCTGCTTCATGCATCATTATCTTCAAATCAAATAATTTTGAAGCGGTGCTCTCTCTGAAGAAGCCGAGCAAAAACCTTCAAAGTTTTTAAAGGAAACAAGCGGTGCGTAAGAAGTTTACTGGCGGTGCTCTCTCTGAAGAAGCCGAAGCAAAAACCTTCAAAGTTTTTAAAGGAAACAAGCGGTGCGTAAGAAGTTTACTGGATTTTCCGCTGTTGTTGTGTTGCAGATTTCAGGCCAGTAAACTCTGTTTCTTGCTCACTCATGAAAACATATATTCAGTTCTGTATGCATGTTTGTGTGAGATTTTAAAGAATGGAAGATAGCTATGGTTGTTCTTCAAACCAGAAAAGTTCATGCTCTCTTTTTATGAAAGTTGCGTTTACTGTATTTTGATCCAGAAATGTTTTAGAAAATGGTTTGATGATGTTCGTCCAGCAGATTCTTGAGTTTTCTAAAGATTTATTCATCGAAGTAGCTGACAAGTAGCTTATTCTATTATTTTCAGAAATTTTCTAAGATATTTTGAATTCTTCAGACAAAGGGAACCGTCGTAGTTCATGTTTATCCACACGATTAAGTCTGAAATCTGGTTCTTATGCCATCGCTGAAATTCTATGATGAACTGATTTCTAAAAGTAGAGTTCTGTTTATGTGAGTTCTGACTTCTCCTTTTTATATGACATCTGAAATTGGTCATTTTCCCTAGCGTTGACGTCTGTTGTAGACCAATGACATCTGAAGTGTTTCCTCTTCGATGAGACACTCACGTTTTAAATCAGATTTCATCCTTTATTCCTTCGTTTAAGTTGCGTTGACATCTGTTTGACCAGCAGAAATATGATTTTTTTCTTCTTCGTTGAGGCTCTTATGTCTAATTCAGATTTCATCCTCTGTGTCTTCAATACTTCTTCAATTGATACAGAAAGCACATATTTGAATTCCTTATTCATTTCCGCTTCAATTCAAAAGATTCAATCAATTCAATTGATTAGATTTGAGAGCTTTTATTCAGTTTTCATCTTCGCAAGAATTACAGAGAATTCTTGAAGTGTTCCAGAGCATCATTAGACAAAAGAAAAACCAGTAATTCGTACCAGAAAGAAAGAAAACAGATTTCAGAAAGAAAAGAAAGAGCAGAACAATGTTTTAGAAATGTTTTAAGTTATGACAACGAAGAGGGTCCCCAGAGGAAGGGTGAGTGCGTGGCTGACGAACCGTGTGCCCTTTCAAATAGGAAGGATCAGGATTACGGATTGACGGATCTGTATACCCCTTCAACCATGAGCTTTATGCTAATACTGCTATCAGGAGTTTGATCAAACGAATTGGACCAAATGTTTAAGTGTTGTCATAAATTCAGAAAATAAAAGAATAGCGCAAGTGTGATTTTAATCACAACTCTAGAGAATGTTTAAAGAAAATGTTTTCGGAACTCATATATGTTTATGCTTTCAGTTTCTATCAGATTTCTCAGATATGTTATTGCGCTTGTTCATTTTAAAGCGCATTCAGACTTCAGTTATGTATTCAGATTTCAGATTCCAGTTACAGTATCAGCTTCTATTGCATGATTTCGTTATTCCAGATTTTACCTGCTGAGCCTTAGGCTCACTAGTTTTCATTGAGTGCAGGTAATGATTAGTAAGGAGCTGGAGGGAGATGAACAGAAATGAAGGATGTGTTTATCGTGGACATCATATTTCATTGTTCCTTTCACACCTTGTTTCGTTGTACAGAAACTCTAATCGTAGTTTTTGTAGTATCAGAATTATAGTTTCGTTGTTTTGTAGAAATTCTGTACAGACTCTATATTTAACTATGTATACAGTTTCTTTTGAATCATCAGATTTCTATCATTTTAGCGTATGTATTGTTAATCAGATGTGTAATAGTTCCACGTCTTTTTATTCTTCATCTCTGAGTTCCTTCAACAGATATGAGTTGTGTTGATTCACACTTTAGTCCAGAAAGTTAGTAACGACTGGTTATGTCATCAAGATCGAAATTTCTGGGTCTTTCAATTCGAATCCCAAAACTTCTAAATTCCATTCAAAAAAGTCTGGTCGTTACAGCTACCAACTCCAAATCATGAACTGGGTATCGAGTCTCATGCGGTTTCAACTGACGAGAAGCATACGCAATGACTTGACCATTCTGCATCAACACAAAATCCAATCCATTCAACGAAGCATCCTAACAAACCACAAAACCACTTGAACCAGATGGCAAAGCTAACACAGGCGCAGAAGTTAGCTTCTCTTTTCAGCAACAAAAATCTGTTCTCACACTGCTCAGTCCAAACAAATCTCTTGTCTTTCTGGGTCAACTACGTCATAGGCTTAGCTATACTAGAAAATCCTTAGTTAAAACTCCTATAATAGCTAGCCAAACCCAAGAAACTACGAATCTCTGAAACATTCTTGGGACGCTCCCAGTTAAAAACAGCCTCAACTTTATTGGGATCCATAGAAATACCTTCAGCTGAAACGACATGACCCAGAAATACAATCTTGTCCAACCAGAACTCGCACTTGGAAAACTTAGCATACAGTTGCGAGTCTCGAAGTGTTTGGAGAACCAACCTCAAATGATCTTTGTGCTGCATCGTAGTCTTCGAGTACACCAAGATATCATCGATAAGCACAATCACAAACTGATCGATGAACTCTCGATTCATCAAATCCCTGAAAACTACAGGGGCATTCGTCAAAACAAAGGGCATAACCAAAAACTCATAATTCCCATACCTCGTACGAAAAGAAGTTTTCGCAATATCTTGCTCCCGAATGTGCAACTGATGGTACCCCGAACGCAAATCGATCTTAGAGTAAACCGCTGAACCCTGAAGCTGATCAAACAAGTCATCGATCCTCGGCAAAGGGTACTTATTCTTCACTCTTGCCTTATTCAGTTGCCGGAAGTCTATACACATCCTCATCGATCCATCCTTCTTCTTCACAAACAAGATAGGCGCTCCCCAAGGGGACATACTCGGCCTAATGAATCCCTTCTCGAACAACTCACTAAGTTGTACCTTAAGCTCCGTCAACTCAGCTGGAGCTAAACGATACGGAGTGCACGAAATCGGAGCTGTACCAGGTACCAACTCTGTGAGACCCGAAATTTAAGAAAGATTAATTTGTTGGATTAATCGGATTTTAGGAATTCAGGTTGTGCGTGGAACAAATCTGGTTGTCCAGCTTTCAGTTGGAAGGCTCCGTAAATAATTTTTTGGGCCAGATTTCATGTTTGGAACAATTCTGGAAAGTTCATATATTTTCGTGTTCAGCGTTCAGATTCGTGGAGAGATTTGTTGGTGCTGGGCTCTTGGATGTTTACCACGTATTTTGTGAGCGTGAGAGGTATTACGAGTCGTTTGGTGGCAATTCAGATGTCTCGTTAGCGTTCAGAGGAGAGATCTGATGGTGCTTATGTATAGAGGTCTGCCCGTGTGTTTCTTTATCGAGTGTAAAACGTTGTCGTTTAGATAAGTTGGAACGGTGTCGTATGGGCGTAGCTCTAGTACGAGAGATTTGCTCATGCGCGAGAGAGATCTGTTGAGTGTAGCGCGAGAGTGATGCGACATCGTATCACAGGGATCTGTTAGTGATAGTGCGCTAGAGTGAGAGAATACCACTTGTTGGTCAGCCCCGCGGAGTTGACTGCTGGTGATGTAGTGCATTAGTAGAAATCTGTTTCAGTTGTATTGGACTCCTTTCAGATGTCTCTGTTGCGACGTCATTTTGTTTGTAATAGCGGGAGCCTCTATACGCTGTCGTTTCCAGGTTCGGATGTCTCGCTTGGAGATGAAATTTGGTTGGTGCGTTAGCCTTCAGTAGTATAGAGATCTGTTGTAGCGTTTTGGACAGATGTGATGATGTGTCCCGATGTCTGAACGACGCCGTTTAGCTAATAAGCGCTGTTTAGCGCTAGGTTTCAGATTCCTCTAGCGGGTGAGAGTTTTGAGCAGATTTCAACGTTTTACGTTGACCGACTTTGCTTTGCGTTGTTAGTAGCTGGTGCGAGCGCAGAGATCTGTTTCCCTTCTTTGTGGTCGTTTTTCTATTTAGGATGTTTCGTTATTTGAGGGATCTGATTGCTACCGTAAATTCAGATGTCAACGATTGGTCAACGCGACTGTGTTTACTGATGAGAGACATTTTTTGGCAGTAGCGCGCAGATGCGAGAAATTGCGAAGAGAGAAATCTGTTTCAGTGGCCAGCGACGTCGTTTCGATTTAGTTAGCGGAGTATTCGATGCGTGAGAGTGCTTGTTTCAGATATGTGTGTGAGCGCTGGTTCCAAGTTCGAGAAATCTGTTTGGTGATAAAATCTTATACAGGAATCTGTTTTCGTCGCTCATGTACTTTAATGGTAGCGATTGGCTGGAGGATTTTAAATATAAGTGTTTGTGAACACTTAGAGTATTTTCCTCGAACCCGATTTTCCTTATTTCCTCGATAACCCTTGTCGTCTACTATTCATACGAAACCCTTTTTCCTTAGATTCTCGTCGATCTACGTTGCTGTTTGGCACAAGATTTATGGCGCTGAGTTCGTCTGGCTCAGGGCTTTCGATTGTTTGAGGTATTTTGCCTTGTTGAGGTACGAATTGAGCTTATAATTCAGCTTTGAGTTATTTGAATGCCTTTGTTGTGTGTTTACTGGCATTGCACGTACATGCATCACGCTGAGCATGATACTGCATTTGCATAGCATATTGAGCCATTGAATCCTTTGATAACCATGATATGCTGCTCTGTTGGAGCTCTTCTCTCGTGGTGCGGTGCGGTGTTGCATAACCACGATTGAGTGCATCTGGAGGGTGCGGTGAGCCGTTCTCATAGCCCTCAGTTGCAGTGACCTGGATGGAGTCTGGCGGGTGTTTGCGTTACACTAGAAATTCCGTGACCCGTCGGGTGGCACCCGGACGTGTGTTTACGATGAGCGACTCTATTTTCCACTGGGTGCGATCGAGTCGCTTCCGAGGCTCGGTGTTGTGTCATAGTTGTTGTTTCCTATTCGTTTGGCCTTCCGGTTGTTACCGTTGATCTTGGTACCGCTCATGCATTTGCACGACATGATACATTGCATGCTGTATCTGATTGCTGTATTATGTTGCTCTTCGTACTGGGGTTTGACCTTGATGTCCCTCTGGGGCTGGTTGTTTTGTTTGTCTGCTTGTTGTTCAGGTCTCCCAGGTTATTCCGCTGGTTTTGGTGTTGATCCAGCTGGAGGTGCCCTAGGTGGTGTGTAGAGTGTCCCAGTTAGCGTATATCATATATGTATCAGTTCTATTAGCCGGGTAGTGTCCTGTGATTTGTGTTTTCTGTTGTTGTATTAGCTGGATGGTACTTGTTAAATGCTATACTGTCGTATTATGGCTTTTAGCCTTGCATGTTTTTATTAAACTGGGATGTTTTGATTTATTGTGGTATTTTAAAATTATGTTTTCTTCGTCAGGCCAAAAGCGAAAAATTTTAGCCACTTTTTAAAGTGCTTTGGCTATGTTTTACGTGATTTTAACTCCGTATTGTGCACGAGGCCTGACATTTTTGGTATCAGAGCTTAAAATGGGATAAGCTCGATTTCTTTGATCACATGTGAATCTAGGAACAGTAGTGGTTCTTTGGTTTGTGCTTGACTACTTGAATTACTTGCTTGTGTGCTTACCTTTGAGTGTCTTGTAGAGATGCCGCCTAGGAGAAGAGGTAGAGCTAGTAGGCAAGCGGTGGTTGATTCGAGGACTCTGGTTAGTGCTGATAGAGAGGATGCCTCTCAACCGAGTGTTCCTTTGGTATATAGTGAGAGTCAGTCTTCAGCCTTTCACTCTCTTGCTAGTGCTGTGAACAGAGCGGTTGATCTTATGGAAAGCCTTGTAGTTGGTCATACTCGAGTTTAGCAATCAACAGGACAGAGCGTAGATCCTGTGCCATCTGGAACGTCGTCTTCCCAGCCTTCTATGGCACCGTAGTCTTTGAGTCGACAGAGGTTTAGACCTAGAGGAAGATGCTTTAAGAGATCCAGTTCGAGTTCTTCGAGTTCTGGCGGTTCTAGTGGAGTGAGACTGAATGCGTCATTTTGTGGTCAGTGTGGGGGTAAGCATCGACCTTCTCAATGCGTTGGAGTGCGAGGCGCTTGCAACAATTGTGGTCAGCTTGGGCACTTTGCTAGAGTGTGTCCTACTTTGGGACAGCGGGATTTGACTAGGAGTTCTTCGAGGCGACCGTATCGTCCTTTTCAGTCCCAGCGCTCAGGATTTCAACCTCTAGAGATGTCTAATGCTAGAGAGCTTTCTCTATCGAAGCAATTGGGAATTCAGCCAACTCAGGTGGACGCGACAACTGTAGAGTGAAATGATGCCTTGACCGTAGAAGGTTGTTCAGGTAGTTGTTCTTTACTTGTTAACTCTGTGTGAGTTTAGTTTGACGCGTGGGCATCGCACTAGTTTATGATTGTACTTGTTTGGGTGGTGCGCGAGGGTTGTTTCCGCCCCATCTTGTTTGTGTGATTCCGTGTCCTTGTTACTCCTGCCGGTGTAGAAGTTGTCGTTCCGCGAGTGATGCTGAGTTAGGTTAGCAAGTCTGGTAGAGAATTTGTTTGTTTTGGGAGTGTTTAGATTCCCTTTGTCGAGAGGTTAGCTGCTACTTGTTTATGATTCGATGTCCGAACTACAGTTTTGGTTTGGTGATCTCCTTCGTTCGAGGATTTCTTCCCTCATGTGTTTCAGTTGAGATTCTCCTTATTTCCTTGTAATCTTTAGTACTGTGCGTATCCTCTTTGATTTCTTTCGTCCGGACAGCAGAATTGAGGTATTTTGAATTCCTTTGGCTTCCTACTGGTTGTGTCCCCAGCTATGGAGTTGATTCGCGATCCCCATGTTTTCCAGTTGTTGAGTGCGCCTTAGAGATTTGGGCCTCCGGCTGTTGAGTTTTTGCGATGGGCTTTGTTTCTCCAGCTGAGGATTGTCTCTGTTGTTATATCTCCAGCTGTTGAGCTGTGTCTCGTGCGTCTCTAGCTGTTGAGTTTTCTTAGTGAGTTCCATTGACCCCTGTGCAATTGTTGCTTTTAACTCAGTTGGTCCTTATTGTTGTAGTCTCAGGCGGTTGAGATGTTTTGCGAGTTGCGTGCATCCAGCTATTGAACTCCAATTCACATAACCGTGTATTTTTTTATCCTGTTCAGTTCATCTGTTGTAGCCGTGCTTTGTTGTTGCTGTTTGTCCCTTACCAGGATGCGAGGGCGAGCGGCGATACCGCACTCTCATCTCCCTGCTGGGCTTTGTTTGCCACCATGCGCCGAGTGGTTAACTACCACAGTTCATGGGTTGGGCAACGGCAGGTTGAGCTGTTGGATGCATCTGGTAATAAGGTGTTGTGTAAAGATGAGTGAGTGATTCTCTTACGCTTGTACACGCACCGTGGCTACATCTGTTTGTTGATCTTTGCTTTCGATTTTTGATCAACCTTGAGTTGTTGAGCTCCTGTGGACTCCCTGTTTCGGTTGTAGTCCCTTCCATTGTATTCTGCGAGGCGTAGGTGTTTTCCTATTAGTGGAGACCTTGCTAGATGAGATGCCCCACCTTTGTCTTAGCGCTGGAGGTTGTTGTGGTTTCCTTGGAGTTCTAGCGTGAATTTTAAGGTGGAGAGCGATTAGCGAGTTCTGTCTTCACTCAGTTCGGCTTGTTTGCGTGATATTGCTTTTGGCTGGAGCTAGTTAAAGATTTCAGATGTGAGTTTAGCGTCTTCCTGCGCGAGAGAAGCTCGCTACTGATGATTTGTTGGAAGGCCCATCCAGCAGTGCTAGTATCGGTGAGTATCTCAAGATGCTTTCGAGTATTTGGTAGTCTTGTAGAGCTTCCTTGTTGGTTCCGAGTGCCAGTTTAGTGCGGGTAGTAAAAGTATGACTGTCGGATTGTCTATATCAGCCCATTTGTCCTTGTGTTAAGGCTTATTCTAGGAAACTGGCAAGAGGATTTTGTGGCAGTTCTGTCGTTAGATTGTCTAGTTTCTGGTGTCAGTAGTGGCTGATAGGTACTCTAAGCTTTTTATTCCAGAGTTGGAAGAGTCTTTGGATGTATTGGGTCTTCAGGGACTGTGAGTTTATCGTTTCTCCCTGATCAGATGCTTAAATTGAGAGACCATACCAAGGATTGGTAGAGTTTTTGGTGTGGAATTCGTTGCCAAGAGAGGTTTGGTATAACCTTATTTGGGATTTTGGACTGCGGGAAGTACAAATCTTGCTTAGCGATTAAAAGCATTGTGAAGGATTTAGTGATTTTCATCAGAGGTTGAGCAGTAGGTGGTTGACCAAAGAGATCTGGTTCCTTTGAGAACGGTGGGTGAGCTTGACCTATAACCAGATTGTGCTTGTTAAGTATGGACTTTTGAACCTCTGCTTGTGAACCCTGTGTTTCTTGCAAAATTCTCCTTCTTAGATCTTGATGGATTTGAGAATTAAGGGTAGGTCCGCTCTTAGATTCATCAGGTTGTTTGAATGTTTTGGGGTAAATTGGATCTTTGGTGTGCGATTTGCGAGTACCGGCTGTGTTGTTATGGACACGTAGTGTGTTTTATGTGTTCAAGCCGAGGAAATTGCGAATCAGATCCTTCTTTTGTGTTGAATACCGATGGAATGAGCGGGACTAGAGCCTCAATTTGACTATTTTGGCTAGCGAGGAATTTAGGAAGGGATATTTGAGAGACCGAATCCGAGATGAGTGGAGCGTGTCCTCATCTATGTTGGAACAGCCTTTCATTCTTGTGTTTTGTTTTCTTCAGATTCGAGTTTCGTTCCTACCCAGTTGGTAACTGGTTGTTCTTTGTGTCGATCCCTTCTTGACATTGCGCATTGTAACTTGGCCTTTGATTATTAGCTGTTTTAGGCATGGCAGTGTAGTTGTAATGAGCTTCGTGTTATGTTGGATCTTTTGGAGATCGTAGCAAAGTTTGTTTCTGTTTTAAGTTGGCAGTGCCATCATGAATTCTTTTATTTGCATGGTGTGCTTCTGTTTAGGAAGTGAACCAGACCATTCGTTTATGCTATGAGTTATTGAGGTGAAGTTAGAGCAAATGTTAGGCCATGTTGAGTGGCTTTTGCAGATTTGATTTCAAGGATTTCTGTAGTTATCTGCTCATTGCTACTTCTTAGTAGTTGATCGTTTGTAGAGGTGCTCCTAGTTATCTTGAACTCGCGGTTAGTAGCCTTTTGATTGAGAGTTGGAGTGCTTTTGAATGTTCTGCGTGTTGTTTAACTTTCCAGTGTTGGCTATGTCGAGGATGGCTTTGTTAATTCCAGAGTTGTTGTTTGATTTCGAGGACGAAATCTTTTAAGGTGGAGAGGAATGTGAGACCCGAAATTTAAGAAAGATTAATTTGTTGGATTAATAAGATTTTAGGAATTCAGGTTGTGTGTGGAACAAATCTGGTTGTCCAGCTTTCAGTTGGAAGGCTCCGTAAATAATTTTGGGTCAGATTTCATGTTTGGAACAATGTTGGAAAGTTCATATATTTTCGTGTTCAGCGTTCAGATTCGTGGAGAGATCTGTTGGTGCTGGGCGTTTGGATGTTTACCACGTGTTTTGTTAGCGTGAGAGGTATTACGAGTCGTTTGGTGGCAATTCAGATGTCTCGTTAGCATTCAGAGGAGAGATCTGATGGTGCTTATGTATAGAGGTCTGCCCGTGTGTTTCTTTATCGTGTGTAAAACGTTGTCGTTTAGATAAGTTGGAACGGTGTCGTATGGGCGTAGCGCTAGTACGAGAGATCTGCTCATGCGCGAGAGAGATCTGTTGAGTGTAGCGCGAGAGTGATGCGACGCCGTATCACAGGGATCTGTTAGTGATAGTGCGCTAGAGTGAGAGAATGCCACGTGTTGGTCAGCCCCATTAAGTTGACTGCTGGTGATGTAGCGCATTAGTTGAAATCTGTTTCAGTTGTGTTGGACTCCTTTCAGATGTCTCTGTTGCGACGTCGTTTTGTTTGTAATAGCGGGAGCCTCTATACGCTGTCGTTTCCAGGTTCGGATGTCTCGCTTGGAGATGAAATCTGGTTGGAGCGTTAGCCTTCAGTAGTATAGAGATCTGTTGTAGAGATTCGGACAGATGTGATTACGTGTCCTGATGTCTCTGTGACGCCTTTTAGCTAATAAGCGAGGTTTCAGATTCCTCTAGCGGGTGAGAGTTTTGAGCAGATGTCAACGTTTTGCGTTGACCGACTTTGCTTTGCGTTGTTAGTAGCTGGTGCGAGCGCAGAGATCTGTTTCTCTGCTGTGTGGTCTTTTTGCTATTTAGGATATTTCGTTATTTGAGGGATCTGATTGCTACCGTAAATTCAGATGTCAACGATTGGTCAACGCGGCTGTGTTTACTGATGAGAGACATTTGTTGGCAGTAGCGCGCAGATGCGAGAAATTGCGAAAAGAGAAATCTGTTTTAGTGGCCAGCGACGTCGTTTCGATTTAGTTAGCGGAGTATTCGATGCGTGAGAGTGCTTGTTTCAGATTTGTGTGTGAGCGCTGGTTCCAAGTTCGAGAAATCTATTTGGTGATAAAATCTGATACAGGAATCTGTTTTCGTCGCTCATGTACTTTAACAGTAGCGATTGGCTGGAGGATTTTAAATATCAGTGTTTGTGAACACTTAGAGCATTTTCCTCGAACCCGATTTCCCTTGTTTTCCTCGATAACCCTTGTCGTCTACTGTTCATACGAAACCCTTTTTCCTTAGATTCTCGTCGATCTACGTTGCTGTTTGGCACAATATTTACGGCCCTGAGTTCGTCTGGCTCACGGCTTTCATTTTTTACCATTTCGGAGTTTTAGATCGACGCGTTAGTTCCTAAGCCTTGTTTGAGCTTCTGGGTAAGCGATTTCTTGCCATTTTAAGCTTAGTTCTTGCTGTAGAGCTTGCGTTCGACAGTAGAATCAGGTTTTAGTTGTTGACCGTAGGCAGTAAATTGTAGAAGTCTCGAATTAAGCTGATTTTTCCAGGTTCCTTAACAGATTCGAACTTCTGGACAGCTTTGTGGAGTTTTGCCGTGAGTCGTGAGGAACCAGAGCCGAACAGATCATTGGTACCGTGCCTTGGTAGAATCTGTTTGAGGTATTTTGCCGTGTAGAGGTACAAATTGAGCTTATAATTCAGCTTTGAGTTAGGCATGAGAATGTATTATGTGTGTTGTATAGCTATGCCAAGTGTTTGTGTATAGGCAAGCTGTATATTATGCATCTGCCATTCGCAGAATTATCTGGTGTATGACCTGCTGATTTGGTTATCTGTTGAGTTGCTATGCATGCGATTATTTGAATGACTTTGTTGTGTGTTTACTGGCATTGCACGTACATGCATCACACTGAGCATGATACTGCATTTGCATAGCATATTGAGCCATTGAATCCTTTGATAACCATGATATGTTGCTCTGTTGGAGCTCTTCTCTCGTGGTGCGGTGCGGTGTTGCATAACCACGATTGAGTGCATCTGGAGGGTGCGGTGAGCCGTTCTCATAGCCCTCAGTTGCAGTGACCTGGATGGAGGCTGGCGGGTGTTTGCGTTACACTAGAAATTCCGTGACCCATCGGGTGGCACCCGGACGTGTGTTGACGATGAGCCACTCTATTTTCCAATGGGTGCGATCGAGTCGCTTCCGAGGCTCGGTGATGTGTCACACTTGTTGTTTCCTATTCGTTTGGCCTTTCGGTTGTTACCGTTGATCTTGGTACCGCTCATGCATTTGCACGACATGATACATTGCATGCTGTATCTGATTGCTGTATTATGTTTCTCTTCGTACTGGGGTTTGACCTTGATGTCCCTCTGGGGCTGGTTGTTTTGTTTGTCTACTTGTTGTTCAGGTCTCCCAGGTTATTCCGCTGGTTTTGGTGTTGATCCAGCTGGAGGTGCCCCAGGTGGTGTGTAGAGTGTCCCTGTTAGCGTATAGCATATATTTATCAGTTCTATTAGTCGGGGAGTGTCCTTGCTTTTATGTTTTCTGTTGTTGTATTAGCTGGCTGGTACTTGTTAAATGCTATACTGTCGTATTATGGCTTTTAGCCTTGCATGTTTTTATTAGACTGGGATGTTTTGATGTATTGTGGTATTTTAAAATTATGTTTTCTTCGTCAGGTCAAAAGCGAAAAATTTTAGCCACTTTTTAAAGTGCTTCCGCTATGTTTTACGTGATTTTAACTCTGTATTGTGCACGAGGCCTGACAAACTCAATGATGAAGTCGATTTTTCTTTTTGGAGGAAAACCAGGAATCTCCTCAAACATATCGGGAAAATCACGAGCGACCGGGGTCGCTATGCTCCACACACGATGAAAAGGATGCGTCCATAGCATAGATCATAAAACCTACGCTCTCTAACGACAACAGGCTAAACATCTCCATCGCAGAGATCAAAGGAATCTTCGATCGTGAATCGTGGCCATAGAAGTCCCACTTATTGCCAGACTGGGGCCTAAAACGCACAACGCCATGGAAAAAATCCATGATGGCCCTATAGCTAGACAACACGTCCATTCCCACAATGCATTCGAAATCCCACATCACTAGCCTGATCAAGTTCGCTAACAACACGTTCTCACCAAACCTAAGAATGTCATTCAATACAATCTCTTGGGAGTATAGGCTCGCGCCGGTAGGAGTCGCAACAGACACAACATCACACAAAGAAGAGGTATGCAAACCATGCTCAACCACAAACGCATCAGTAATGAACGAATGTGATGCTCCTGTATCAAACAATACACGTGCAGGAAAATTAAAAACATAGCAAGTACCTGCGATCACTCCTCCTGGCGTGCCCTCCGCTTGCTCCCTCATCATGGCATTCACCTGGGCATGCTGGGGTCCTGAAAAATGAGGCTCGGAAGACTGTTCGAAATGCGAAGGACCAGGCTGCTGAAACGGCCTAAACTGAATCTCCCCTATCCTCTGCTGTGGAGCAGGAAAAGAATGACCTCTAGACGACCCACCAGAACAACCCTGGGGTGGGGCTGCGACGTGCTGAGATCCAGCCAAAGGACACACTCTCGCAAAGTGTCCATACTGCCCACAATTGTTACAAGCACCCTGCACGCCAACACACTGTGCCGTAGGATGCCTTCCTCCACAGTGGCCACAAAACTTGGCCCTGGGACTACTGCTGCTAGAACTACCCACACCAGAAGAACTAGAACCCAACTTCTTCTTGAACTGATGGCCACGAGGTCTAAACCTGTGGTGTCCATACTGTTGGGCTATCTTCTGTTGGGGTGGCTGGGATGACTGCGAATACTGGGAAGGTTGCACCCCCGGAACCATGGGACGGTTACCTTGCATCACTTGAGGCCTAACACGAGATTTACGGTTATGCAGTCCCTCCTCAATATCTATAGCCCTGTCCATCGCCTCCGCATAACTAGTCGGTGAACTCGCCAGCACCAAAGAATATAGATACTCATTCAGCCCCTCAAGAACTTGTTCCTCTTTGCCCTCTCGTGACCAGAAACGTGCGGAACATACGCAAGAAGAGAAGAAAATCTCCGGGCATACTCTCCTACAGACAAAGTCTCCTGCACTAGGTTACCAAACTCACGCTCCCTGGAGTTAACAAAGGATTCAGGAATGTACTCCTGACGGAAGGCAGTACAAAAGCTACTACACGTAATCCCTACACCAATCTCCTCTAGAGTCCTCGATGCGCCTCTCCACCAACGCTCAGCGTTCCTTCTCAACTGGAACGTAGCCAAACTCAACCTACACTCGTCATCGTACCTCACACGATCAAACAAGCCGGTAATGTGCTGCAACCAGGACTCCGCATCGGAACTAGGCTCATCACCATTAAATGTCTGAGGATTCATCCGCTGAAACCTTGCCATCACAAGTTCCATGTCGTCCACATGGGCTGCCAGCTCATCGACCTCAACCTCCACCCGACTAGAACATCTACGCAGAGGAATACTACGCTGCACCTCATCGTTCTGACCCTCGGACTCTTCCGGAATCTGCCCTCTACCTCTACCCCTAAGCCTAGGCGGCATCTACGAAGACACTAAACAATAAGGTCACAACAACAAGTATATCACATAGCAATAAATCACATAGTCATCCACATGCAACAAGAAACACTGTGCCTAGACTCAAGTGTGATCAAAAGAAATTGAGCTTATCCCAGCTTAAGCTCTGATACCAAAAATGTCAGGCCTCGTGCTCAATCAGGCTAAAACACATAATAAACCTCGGCGGAAGCATTAAAATAGTGGCTAAAATTTTCGCTTTTTGGCCTGAATTAGAAAACATAATTTAAAATACAATTTTATTCAAAATATTGGTTTTACAACACTCGTAAACCAACTACCATGCAACTAACCTACCGGCACAGAGTGACTCCCAAGTAACAAACAGATGAGTCTCTCGCTCAACATAGATACAATACAATATAACGAAAATATCATATGTATCTACTACATATAACTGGGACACTCTATCCACCTCCCGGGGCATAATCAGCTGGATCAACTCCACGACCAGCGGAGAAACCATGATAACCTGTAAACACACACAGGCAAATAAAACAACCAGCCCCAGAGGGACAAGGGGTCAAACCCCAGTACGGAGAGCAACTGAAAAACAACAGTTAATTAGCAATGGATAAAATGCGAATGCTATGCATGAGAACAAGGCTACAACCGAATACAGGGAGCCAAAGGATCTCAAAGAACTGCTCAGCAACTGATATCCAATCAACTGGAAGATAGTGGCCACGGGGTGTGTGAGTATATGGGAGCTACCCACTCGTCTCAACACACGGTACCAAATGCAGAACACATCGCTCAACCTGCCGTTGCCCAACTCATGAGATGTGGGAGCTACCCACTCCACTCAAAGTGCCTAACAGATCCCAGCAGGAGATGAGGGTGTTACCTGCTCGGCCTCCAACAAGCATCCTGGTACTCACAGATCTATACAACAAGACAAGGCTAACAAGATCTGAGCTCAACATGAATAATGCGTTATGAAATGTAACAGCTTGCAATAAAGAACAAAGCAGAAGCAGGCAACAACATCACAGAAGCATACACGGCAGCACACATAATATCCATGCCAAATCCAAATGCTGTAAAATAAGCTCACATCTGTACCTTAGTTCTGAGCTACAATTACCACAAACAAGATCTGAGCTCAACATGAATAATGCGTTATGAAATGTAACAGCTTGCAATAAAGAACAAAGCAGAAGCAGGCAACAACATCACAGAAGCATACACGGCAGCACACATAATATCCATGCCAAATCCAATGCTGTAAAATAAGCTCACATCTGTACCTTAGTTCTGAGCTACAATTACCACAAAAGCAGTCCCGAGCAACCATATCTGAAACCTGATAAACCAAATAACAATGCTAACTCAGGGACGCAAAGCTTAGAGCTACGAACTGGGAGCTACAAACTCGACCAGCTCTGTCCTACCCTTCTAGCTCAACAAACAGCTCTAAACAAAGCGCAAGGTAGGAACTAGCACTTACCCAACAAGCTACCTGGACGGCAGAACTCAAACATGCAAAATGCTAACAGACTACACAAGAAGCTTCTCTTGCGATCCTCTTCCAGCTCTCCAAAGTCTTCGAAAGAGGTATAGAATGAAGCGCCTTAGCAAGAGGAGTCCAGCGCTACCACTCTTGCGTCCGTCGGAGCTGTCTACCATCGGAAATAAAAGGAAATAAGCTTCGGCGAACAGTAGCTAGGGTATCGCGACAGATTTTGGTTACAAGAATATTTCTAAGTGTCGGGAAACAACATCGCGAGACCAGTCAAAGTCCCCTATAAATATAACTTAAGTTTCCCAAATCTGATGAACAGTAACCACCGACATCTTTGGCTCAAAGCCGGTACCCACTCAGATCTGAATAACACTCTAGATGTGGTCTTATGCTAACACAACGCGCTATAATGAAACGACGTCGCAACACAAGTCAATTAAATAATACACACGTCTCTCAAAACGGAGTCGTACTGAAGTCCAATGTTCCTACTGGACACGTCATCCCGCAAACACCAAATCTGCCATCGCTAAACGGCGTCACATCGCCACTAAGATCTGAAGGACCAGATCTCACACAAGCATTGACCAGTCAAAACTGAAATCCCTGAACCGCTTCGGTCTACCCCAAACCACGTATCACTTCAACACGCTAATCCACATCTGGTTCTTCCAAAACGATGTCGCTTCGCTACCCCGCTAACAAAATTCACTAGCGTGCCCAGAATAACGCGCGACTACCAGATTTCACCACCAAATCTGAATGCGATCACCTAACGCTGACCAACACTCAAATATGAACATTTTCCCGCAGAAGTTCTCTAACAATCTAGGGCTATTAGAAAGCTTATACTGACCCGATTACTACCCCAAGCATACCAGCTCAAAGCTGGCTCATCCCAGATCTGTTCAAGCCAAATTTGGTCTATGCTACACCCGATTAATTAACTCAATTAATCCTGTATCTTTCGGGTCTCACATCATGAATTTGTAAAGGAAATATCTTCTCAGATTGAGGTGGTAATTAAGAAAAATTTTTAATTACAGCTACAATGCATCTCCTACATGACACATAATTATGGGTTCTATGACAACTCTATATATCCATTGGTTGTCGAATCATTCAGTATATATGAGTTGAAGAGACCGTATTGTACACTAGTCATAACTGAATGTTTCTTGCAGGCACTATCATTTGATATCTTGGGAGTCATGTAAGTGATGCTGCTAGATGTTTAACATGACTGTTTGGTAGAAATTATTCTGACGTTCTTATTATCAAGGAGGTTATTAATAGGAATGGAGTTGATTAAGGTAAGCTCATATAAGGGCACGTTTAATCCAAATCACATGGAGATGTGAACCCACTGCTAGCTATATATTGAACCATTAAGGGTCATACAAACATTAACTTTATAGATCCCGATGAGAAGAAAATTTGTTCAAAGAGTTGAGAAAATTATAAAAGGAGTATATAAGAGGGTGAATTTTAATTTGCGAAATTGTTTCAAAATTAAATTAAACATGGCTATATCATTGGTTTTGAAATGGTGATTTTCTAAAACCAATACCATGAGATTAATTAAATTAATTAAAGTTTTGAATTAATGTTACATTAGTGGACCTTGTAGGACCCAAAGAATTAAAGAATCAATAATTATTCTAATAGTCGTCTTGAAGGTGTTCAAGTGTTCTTTAATTAGTATTATGTGCTTATATGGTATAAAATAGTCTAACTATACATACAATATACATGCAAGAGAAGATGAAAGGTTGGGAGAACATACGCAATATACAAGGCATATGTTTCCTTTGATAGAATTATTTACATTGATTCAAAATTTTGTTCTCCTCTCTACCCTCCATAGCCGTTCCTCTTCTTCATCCTTTACACAAGTTTTGTTTTGGTCTTTCAGTTAAAAACTTGTGTTTCTCATCGTATAATACCCTAAATATTCTAGTGCATATTTTGGGTGCAACTATTTTGCTAGTAGTGGACCTAATTTGGAGTGGAGTCCATTTGAGCAAGGTTCTCTTGGAAGATTTTAGAAGGTGTCTACCATTTTAAGAGCTAGATTAATTTTATTAGTTGGAGCCATCATCAACCTTTTGAAGGTTTGTTAGGTATAAATTTCTAAACACCTATTGTTGGTTGTTTTAACTTGTATGTTACACGTACGAGTGATCATATCTTTATTATATAATTCCGTTGCTATGTTGATCACAAGATAACGGTAATCCAAACTCCTATTAGATCAGCTCAGCTCTACAAGATCAGCACAGCTCGACCAGTTCAGATAAGCTCTATAGGATCAGTACGGCTCTATCAGATCAGCATAGTTCTATCCTGATTAGAACGGATCAATCCTAATCAGCGCAGCTTGATCTGATTAGCACAACAAAATCCGATCAGCTTGATTCTGATCAACACGGATTGATCAGATCAGCATAGCTCGATAAAATCAGCACTGTTCGATAAAAATCAGCACATCTCGACTCGATCAGCACAAATCGAGTAGATCGGTACAGCTCGACTCAGATCAGCACGAATCATTTCCAATATGATTAATCCAATATGGTTTCTTCGATCTGATTGATCCAGAACCTCACACCAGTCGCGAAACTTTTAATGTTATTCAAGTTTTGGTCTTGAAAAGTATATTCTGGATCCAAGTAGATATGGGTACCAATGATATGTTTCTCGATTGCAGGTCAATCAGATTGAGCTGTTGAAGAAGTAAATTGGTATCTGGATAGTGGCTGATCAATTCATATGATGGATGATGCTAAGATACTATTAGACGTCATCTACAGCTAAGGAAAAAAATCACCATCGTGATAACTCGAAAGGTAACAATCGTGGGTAAGGGTAAGATTATCCATGGTAACATCATTATTAAATAAATATTTCTTGTTGAAAATCTGTGCTATAATCTGATTAGTATTAGCCAATCATGTGATACTAATTACGTGGTTAATTTTCACAAGCACACTTGCACATTTCAGATCCCGACTGGTCTGACTGTACTTACAGGACACAGATCAGGCAACTTCTACCATGTGAATTGATCAGATCAGATGCTATCTGAACCAATATGTTTAATTGTTGATTCATGTAAGTGTTTGTTGTGGAATAGGCACATGAATCATTTGAATTTACAATAGCCAGTCTGCGTAAGCATCATATGGTCAATGATTTGCCCAAATTGATTTTTTAAAAGATAAAATATGTTCAGCTTGTCACCTTGAAAATAAATAAGATCTATTTTCAAAATAAAATGGTGTAATATTCTTCCTGAAGCCTGGAATTATTACATGGACTTGTTTGGTTCTATCCGAGTGATGAAGTTATGGAAGGAAGTACACTCCAGTGATTGTCAATGATTACTTCAGATTTACCTGTGTGAGGTTCTAGAACAATCAGATCGGATAAATCAGATCAGAGACGAGCTGTGCTGATCTGGATCAAACAGTGCTGATTGGCTCAAGAAGTGCTGATCTGGATCAATCCATGATGATTTGGATCGAGCCGTGCTGATCAGGATCGAGCTTTGCTGATCTGAATTGAGCTGTGCGTAACTACTCGAGCTGAGCTGATCTGGTAGATCTATGCTTACCCGATAGCATGGAGCTGATTGGGATCAAGCTGTGCTGATCTGATCAAGCTGAGAAGATCTGGGTCAAGCTGAGCTGATCAGGTCAAGCTGTGCTGAGCCGATTGCATGGAGCTGATCTGGTCGAGCTGTGATGATCTGGTAGAGCTGTGCTGAAATGATAAGAGTTGTCGTGATGTGAGAGTCAGTTTAAGAGACTTTTATGTCATGATCTGCGTTCAAGTTCAGATTAGACTTTAATGTCATGATCTAGGAGCCAGTTCAGAGGAGAATTTAAGTACATATCTTGAGTTATATAACTCAAAATAACGAGACCTTTGACGAAAAAAGAGTTAGATATTTTTTAAAGACAAGGTTGAAACCCGAAATCGTCACCTTCAACGACCGGAATTTTTCTCGATTACTTACGGCTACTCCATTTTGAGCATGGTTGGTACCGTTAGAACCCACTCTCCAATCTCGTAATTTCCCGACCTTTGTTGAGGCCTGAGGTGGCCGAATTATGGAGAACGATGAAAGTTCTATCATGCTGTTTTTCACAGATTACGACTGTTTGGCTCAACCTGGTTGGTCATCGTCTTTTGCAGGTAGAGTTCTCCTTGGATGATTTTTGGATTTTGGATGTCCCTAGGTGTGCTTTCCTGATGCGTTTGTAATATTGGAACTTTTCAGCCGTCGTTCACTACCATCTATTGCTAGTCGTGTGTTGTTTGTTTCAGTGTCGATACTTGGTTTGAGGTATTTGGTAAAATAATTTGAGGTATGGATGGAGCGTGTATTTATAGTTATCGTAGAGATTGATTTAGGTGCTATGTGTTAGAATGCAATGTGATACTTCCTGTTCATACTGTTATTTATTTTTTGGATGCATCCTGTAGCATGGAATTGAGCATATGCATACGTACTGGGCCCTGATTATCTTGGCAGCTGTTGATTTGTATATTCGGAGATCTATTTTTGTTGACTCCTTGAGTGGTGTATTGAGTAGAACACTCATGAGGAGCGCATTTGGACTGCCCGGGTAGTTCCCAAACTCTCAATGTTGTGGCTAGGACGGTTGGTGGTGTTGACTTAGCACACCTCCATTTTTTCATTGAGACCGCTCGGGAAGCTCCCGTAGTCTCAATGATGTAGTCGCCATGATACTTGTTGACCGTTCTGTTTGATCTCCACTCTTCGTACTCGTTATCCTGTGCTACCAGACACGCATTTCATAGCATATAGCATATTTAATTCTTAATGGATTGTTTTTTTATGTTGTTCTCAGTACTGGGGTTTGAAACCATCCATTTGGGTCTTCTTTGGTCATGTTGGTGACCATTTCAGGTTATCCAGGTGGTTCAGCTGTATGTGTCAGCTAGTTGAGCCCCATAAGGAGTTGATCGAGTGTCCCAGCTATTGTATACTATATATTTTTGATCGAGTAATTTACCAGGGTATACCCTGTGTAGTTTTTGGTATTAAATGTGTGAGACCTGAAAGTTTATTGGATTACTTGAGTAAATTAATCAGGTTTAGCATAGACCAGATTTGGCTTGAAGAGATCTGGGATGGACCAGCTTTGAGCTGGTATGCTTGGCGTAGTTATTGGGTCAGTATAATCTTCGAACAGCTCTGGATTTGTTGGATATTTTCTGCGGGAAAGTGATCAGATTTGAGTGATGGGCAGTTCTGGTTGGTTGTATTCATATTTGGTAGCAAAATCTGGTGGTCGCGCGCTATCCGTTACGCGTGTTGGAAGTTATACGCGGGTATTGATGCGACATCGTTTTGGGAGAAGCCAGATCTGAGTTGCGAGCAGGGTTAGTGATACATGGACCGGTCTAGTTCGTTGTTATGGGGTAGACCAGCGCGGTTCAGAGATTTCAGATTTGGCGGGTTTTGTGAGTCAGATCTGAGAACGCGATGCGACGCCATTTAGTAATTCAGGTTTGGCTAGCGAGATGACGTGTCCTAGCGAGCGAGCGGTCCTCGGTGCGACGTCGTTTTGATGAGTTCGAAATCTGTTTTAGCGCAGAGTCCAGATCTGGAGTGATACTCAGATCTGAGTTGGGGTTAGCTTGGATCTTAAGTTGTCAGTGACAGTTGTCTATCAGATCAGGGAGAGTTAAGTTATTTTAAATGGAGGAATTTGACTCTGGTCTCGCCATTATCCTGACACTTAGAAATATTCTCGTAACCTTACCCTGTCTCGATACCCTAGCTACTGTTCACCGAAGCATTTCTTCTTCGATTGTCGGCGGTAGATAGCTCCGACGGACGCGAGAGTGGTAGCACTGGAATCCTATTGCCAAGGCGATTCTTCTCATACCTCTTTCTAAGGCTTTGGGTTAGCTGGAAAGGGTCGGTCGGCGGTAGATAGCTCCGACGGACGCGAGAGTGGTAGCACTGGAATCCTATTGCCAAGGCGATTCTTCTCATACCTCTTTCTAAGGCTTTGGGTTAGCTGGAAAGGGTCGCAAAGGAAGCGACTCTGTGTAGTATGTTAGCATAAGCACAAATTTGCTTATGCTGTTCAGGTAGCTCGTTGGGTAAATGTTAGTTCCTACCTTGTGCTTTGTTTAGAGATGTTTGTTGAGATAGAAGGGTAGGAAAGGATGCCTGTTTTAGAGGCCGACTGGGTAACTCCCGTCACCCTCATCTCCCTGCTGGGATCTGTTAGCCACTATGAGTGGAGTGGGTAGCTCCCGCATCTCATGATTTGGGCAACAGCAGGTTGAGCTATGTTATGCATCTGGTACCATGTGTTGAGGCGAGTATATAGCTCCCATATACTCACACACCCTGTGGCCACTATCTTCGAGTTGATTGGATATCAGTTGTTGAGCAGTTATTTGAGATCCTTTGGCTCCCTGCCTTCAGTTGTAGCCTTGTTCGCATGCATAGCATTCGCATTTTATCTATTGCTATTTAACTGATGTTTTTCAGTTGCTCTCAATACTGGGGTTTGACCTCTTGTCCCTCTGGGGCAGGTTGTCTTGTTGCCTGTAAGTGTTTTCAGGTTATCATGGTTTCACCGCTGGTCGTGGAGTTGATCCAGCTGGTAATGCCCCAGGTGGTGGATAGAGTGTCCCAGTCATATGTTGTAGTTTTCGTTATATTGTATTGTATCTATGTTGAGCGAGAGACTCATCTGGTTGTATAATTTGGGAGTCACTCTATGCTTGTATGTTAGTTGCGTTGTAGTTGGTTTTCGAGTATTGTAAACCAATATTTTGAATATCAGTGTATTTTAAATTATGTTTACTAATTCATGCCAAAAGCGAAAATTTTAGCCACTATTTTAATGCTTCCGGTATTGTGTTTTATGTGGTTTTACTCTGATAGAGCACGAGGCCTGCTATTTTTGGTATTAGAGCTTAAGTTGGGATAATCTCAATTTCTTTTGATCACATTTGAGTATAGGCACAGTGTTGCTTCTTTCATGTGCATGACTATGTGATTTATTTGCTACGTGATATATTTGTTGCTGTGTGACCTTATTGTTTAGTGCCTTCTTAGATGCCGTCTAGACATAGTGGTAGAAGTAGAGGGCAGATTCTGGAAGAGTCCGAGGGCCAGAACGAGGAAGTGCAGCGTAGTGGACCTTTTCATAGACGTGATAGACATGTTGAGGTTTAGGTAGATGAGCTGGCAGCCCATGTGGACGACATGGAACTTGTGATGGCGAGGTTTCAGCGAATGAACCCTCAAACGTTTAACAGTGATGAGCCTAGTTCCGATGCGGAGTCCTGGTTGCAGCACATTACCGGCTTGTTTGATCGTGTGAGGTACGATGACGAGCGTAGGTTGAGTTTGGATACGTTTCAATTGAGGAGGAACGGTGAGAGTTGGTGGAGAGGCGCTTCGAGGACTCTCGAGGAGACTGGTGTAGGGATCACGTGGAACAGCTTTTGTACTGCCTTCCGTCAGGAGTACGTTCCAGAATCCTTTGTTAACGCCAGGGAGCGTGATTTTGATAACCTGGTGCAGGTGACTTTGTCTGTTGGTGAGTATGCCCGGAGATTTTCTTCTCTTCTTGCGTACGTTCCACATGTTTCTGGTCGCGAGAGGCAAAGAGGAACAAGTTCTTGGAGGGGCTGAATGAGGAATTGTATTCTTTGGTGCTGGCGAGTTCACCGGTAAGTTATGCGGAGGCGGTGGACAGGGCTCTAGATATTGAGGAAGGACTGCAGAATCGTAGGTCTCATTTTAGGCCTCAAGTGGTGCAAGGTAACCATCCTATGGTTTCGGGGGTGCAACCTTCCCAGCCCTCGCAGTCATCCCAGCCACCCCACCAGCAGACAGCCCAATAGTCTGGACGCCACTGTTTTAGACCTCATGGTCCTCAGTTCAAGAGGAAGTCGGATTCTAGTTCTTCTGGTTCGGACAGTTCTAGCAGCGGTAGTTCCAGGGCCTAGTTTTGTGGTTAGTGTGGAGGAAAGCATAGTACAGCACAGTGTGTTGGTGTGCAGGGTGCGTGAAACAACTGTGGCCAATACGGACATTTTGCGAGAGTGTGTCCATTGGCGGGATCTCAACACGCCGCAGCCCCACCCCAGGGTCATTCTGCTGGGTCTTCTCGAGGTCGTTCTTTTCCTGCTCCACAGCAAAGGAAAGGGGAGACAAAATTTAGGCCGTTTCAGCAGCCTAGTCCTTCGCATTTTGGATAGTCATCCCAGCCTCATTTCTCAGGACCCCAGCATGCCCAGGTGCATTCCATGACGAGGGAGAGAGCGGAGGGCACGCCAGGAGGAGTGATCGCAGGTACTTGCTATGTGCCTCATTTCTCAGGACCCCAGCATGCCCAGGTGCATTCCATGACGAGGGAGAGAGCGGAGGGCACGCCAGGAGGAGTGATCGCAGGTACTTGCTATGTTTTTGATTTTCCTGTGCGTGTATTGTTTGATACAGGAGCATCACATTCATTCATTGCTGATGCATTTGTGGTTGAGCATGGTTTGCACACCACTTCCTTCTTTGTGTGATGTTGTGTCTGTTGCGACTCCTGCCGGCGTGAGCCTATACTCTCAAGAGGTTTTGTTGAATAGCATTCTTAGGTTTGGTGAGAATGTGTTGGTAGTGAATATGATCAGGCTAGTGTTGTGGGATTTCGATTGCATAGTGGGAATGGACGTGTTATCTAGCTTTAGGGCCACCGTGGATTGTTTCCATGGCGTTGTGCGTTTTAGGCCTAAGTCCGGCAAGAAGTGGAACTTTTACGGCCATGATTCCCAATCGAAGATTCCTTTGATCTCTGCTATGTAGATTTTTAGCCTGTTGTCGATGGAGAACACTAGATTTATGATCTATTCTTTGGATGCATCTTCTTCTTCGTGCATGGAGCTTAGTGATATCACCGTTGTTCGCAACTTCCCTGATGTGTTTGCGAAGGAGATTCTTTTTTTTTTTCTCCGAGGAGGGAGATTGACTTTAGCATTGAGTTGGTACCTGGTACAGCTCCGATCTCACATGCCCCATGACTTATTGGAGAAGGGTTTCATTATGCCGAGTATGTCCCCTTGGGGAGCGCCTATCCTGTTTGTGAAGAAAAAGGATGGTTCGATGAGGATGTGCATTGACTTCCGGCAACTGGATAAGGCAACAGTGAAGAATAAGTACCCTTTGCCGAGGATCGATGACTTGTTTGATCAGCTTCAGGGTTCAGCGGTGTAATCTAAGATCGATCTGCGTTTGGGGTACCATCAGTTGCGCATTCGGGAGCAAGATGTTGCGAAAACTGCATTTCGTACGAAGTATGGGCATTATGAATTTCTGGTTATGCCTTTTGGTTTGACGAATGGCCCAGCAGTTTTCATGGATCTGATGAATCGAGTCTTTCGAGAGTTGATCAATCAGTTTGTGATAGTGTTTATCGATGATATTTTGGTGTACTCGAAGACTACGATGCAGCATAAAGAGCATTTGAGGCAGGTTCTCCAGACACTACGAGACTCGCGGCTGTATGCTAAGCTTTCTAAGTGCGAGTTTTGGTTGGATAGGATTGTATTTCAGGGTCATGTTGTTTCAGCTGAATGTATTTCTGTGGATCCCAGTAAAGTAGAGGTTGTAGTTAACTGGGAGCGTCCCAAGAGTGTTTCAGAGGTTCGTAGTTTCTTGGTCCTGGCTAGATATTATCGGCGTTTTATCCTATGACGCAGTTGACCCAGAAAGATAAGGGATTTATTTGGTCTGAGCAGAGTGAGAACAACTTTCTGTTGCTCAAGGAGAAGCTAACTTCTGCGCCTGTGTTAGCTTTACCATCTAGTTCAGGTGGTTTTGTTGTGTGTTCCGATGCTTCATTAAATGGATTGGGTTGCGTGTTGATGCAGGATGGTCGAGTCATTGCGTATGCCTCTAGTCAATTGAAACCGCGTGAGACTCAATACCCAGTTCATGATTTGGAGTTGGCAGCAGTGGTCTTTGCTTTGAAGATTTGGCGCCACTATCTGTATGGTGAGTAGTTTGTGGTGTATACAGAACACAAGAGTCTTCAGTACCTCTTTTCTCAGTCAGATTTGAACATGAGACAGCGTAGATGGATGGAACTGCTTAAGGATTTTGATTATGAGATCCAATATCAGCCTGAGAAAGTGAATGTAGTTGCTGATGCATTGAGCAGGAAGGCTCAAGTGGCGATGCTGACTTCGTTGCAGATTTCGAAGGTCCATGAGCATCTAACACCACTGGTTGGCGATTTTACCAAGGTGAGGATTATGTTGTGGTGTCTTCTTTTCAAGTTGAGCCACATATTGTTTCGAATATTAAAGCAGCTCAGAGAACAGATCCATCTATCCATGAGTTGAAGCTGAAGGTTAGAGTTGGACAGTTGGAGGATTACACTGTCTCGTCAGATGGTTGTTTGAGGTTTTGTGGCAGGTTTGTAGTGCCAAATATGATTGATTTGAAGGAGGAGATCTTGATATAAGCACACTGTAGTAGACATAGTGTCCATCCTGGTGCAAGGAAGATGTACCATGCCTTGAAGCTGCACTTTTGGTGGGCAGGTTTGAAGAGTCATGTTGCTGACTTTGTTGCGTGTTGTCTAAACTGTCAGCAAGTAAAGGCAGAAAGGACGAGACCTGGTGGTTTATTGCAGAGCTTAGAGGTGCCCCAATGGAATTGGGAGCACATAGCAATGGATTTTGTGACCCATTTGCCTCGTTCTAGCAGAGGTTGTGATGCTGTGTGGGTTTTTATTGATAGATTGTCGAAGTATACTCACTTCATTTCCTACAACATGACTATTATTTGAAGAAGATGGTGAAGCTGTACATAGATTTCGTGGTGCGTTTGCATGGAGTGCCTATTTCTATCGTATCAGATCGTGATACGAGATTTACTTCTAGGTTTTGGAAGAGTTTGCAAACATCTTTGGGCACCAGATTGGCTATGAGCACAACGTATCATCCCCAAACCGATGGCCAATCTGAGAGAACAATCCAGATTTTATAGGATATGTTGAGGTCTTTTGTGATGGATTTCAGTGGTAGCTGGCAAGATTCGTTGTCTTTGGTTGAATTTTCTTATAACAATAGCTACCAGGTCACGGTTGGTATGGCACCACTTGAGGCATTATATGGCAGGAAGTGCAGGTCGCTTATATGCTGGGAAGAAGTGGGGGAGAAGCAGCTGTCTTATCCAGAATTTGTGCAACAAATGAGAGATCAAGTGGATCTGATCCACCAGCTAATGAAGGCTGCACAAGATCGCCAAGCAAGCTATACGAACAAGAGGCGTAGGCCTTTAGAATTTCAGATTGGAGATCTGGTTTTTCTGAAAGTTTCTCCTTTCCGTAGTGTCATGAGATTTGGTCTCAAGGGAAAGTTGGCTCCTAGTTATGTTGGACCTTATGAGATTGTTGAAAGGATTGGTCCTTTGGCTTATCGCCTGTTGTTGCCACCAGATCTTTCCTCCTTGCATGATGTTTTTCATGTGTCTATATTGAGGAAGTATGAGCCGGATCCTTCGCATGTGCTAAGAATTGACGAGGTGGAGCTGGATTAGACTTTGAGCTATGTTGAGTATCCCTTGCAGATCTTGGACACAAAGGAGAAACAACTGTGGAACAAGACCATTCCCTTGGTGATGGTCCAGTGGAGCAAACATTGCAGAGAGGAAGCGACGTGGGAGCTGGAAGAGAAAATACAACGCCAGTGGCCTCATCTGTTTGACTATATGTTTCATTTGTTCCAGTAGTTAGTTTTGTTTGTGTTGTTCGTTCCAGTTATCTTGAACTCTTGGTTAGTAGTTTCTCGTGCTTGCTGGAGAGCTGCTGTTGGTTTTGTGCGTAGCGGGATTCTTCCAATGTTGGTTTGTGTGGAGGTTTTGGTTCGGATCTGGAGTTATTATTAGTTATCTTGAACTCTTGGTTAGTAGTTCCTCGTTGCTTGCTGGAGAGCTGATGTTTGTTTTGTGCGTAGCGGGATTCTTCTAGTGTTGGTTTGTGTTGAGGTTTTGGTTCAGATCTGGAGTTGTTATTTATTTCGAGGACGAAATCTTATTTCTAGTGGGTGAGGAATGTGAGAACCAAAAGTTTATTGGATTAATTGAGTAAATTAATCGGGTTTAGCATAGACCAGATTTTGCTTGAACAGATCTGGGATGGACCAGCTTTGAGCTGGCATGTTTGGTGAAGTAATCGGGTCAGTATAAGTCTTCGAAGAGCTATGGATTTTTTGGAGAGTTTCCGTGGGAAAGTGATCAGATTTGAGTGCTGGGCAGTTCTGGTTGGTTGTATTCAGATTTGGTAGAGAAATCTGGTGGTCGCGCGCTATTTGGATATGTGTGTTGGAAGTTCTACGTGGCTAGTGATGCGACATCGTTTTGGGAAAAGCCAGATCTGAGTTGCGAGCGAGGTTAGTGATACGTGGACCGGTCCGGTTCGTAGTTATGGGGTAGACCGGCGCGGTTCAGAGATTTCAGATTTGACGGGTTTTGTGAGTCAGATTTGAGAACGCTATGCGACGCCGTTTAGTAATTCAGACTTGGCTAGCGAGATGACGTGTCCTAGCGAGCGAGCGGTCCTCGGTGCGACGTAATTTTTATGAGTTCCAAATCTGATTTAGCGCAGAGTCTAGATCTGGAGTGATACTCAGATCTGAGTTGGGTTAGCTTGGATCTTAAGTTTTTGATGACCGTTGTTTATCAGATCTGGGAGACTTAAGTTATTTTAAATAGAGGACTTTGACTCTAGTCTCGCCATTATCTCTTCCCGAAACTTAGAAATATTCTCGTAACCTTACCCTGTCGCGATACCGTAGCTACTGTCACCGAAGCCTTTCTTCTTCAATTGCCAGCGGTAGACATCTCCGACGGAAGCGAGAGTTGTAGCGTTGGACTCCTCTTGCCAAAGCGATTCTTCTCATACCTCTTTCGAAGGCTTTGGGTTAGCTATAAGAGGATCACGAAGGAATCGACTCTGTGTAGTCTGTTAGCATAAGCGCAGATTTGCTTCCGCTGTTCAGGTAGCTCGTTGGGTAAGTGTTAGTTCCTACCTTGTGCTTTGTTTAGAGCTGTTTGTTGAGCTAGAAGGGTAGGACAGAGCTGGTGGAGGTTGTAGCTCCCAGTTCGTAGCTCTGAGCTTTGCGTCCCTGAGTTAGCGTTATTTTTTGATTTAGCAGGTTTCAGATCTGGTTGCTCGGGACTGCTTTTGTGGTAATTGTAGCTCGGAATTAAGGTACGGATGTGAGCTTGTCTTACAGCGTTGGATTTGGCATGGATATTATGTGTGCTGCTGTGTATGCTTCTGTGCGGTCATTGCTTGCCTATTTTGTGTTGTTTACTGCAAGCTGTTACATTGCATACACGCATTATTCATGTTGAGCTCAGATCTTTCTAGCCTTTCCGTGTTGTACTGATCTGTGTGTACCAGGATGCCTGTTTTAGAGGCCGAGCGGGTAACTCCCGTCACCGTCATCTCCCTGCTGGGATCTGTTAGCCACCATGAGCGGAGTGGGTAGCTCCCACATCTCATGATTTGGGCAACAGCAGGTTGAGATATGTTATGCATCTGGTACCGTGTGTTGAGGCGAGTGGGTAGCTCCCATATATTCGCACACCCTGTGGCCACTATCTTCCAGTTGATTGGATATCAGTTTTTGAGCCGTTCTTTGAGATCCTTTGGCTCCCTGCCTTCGTTTGTAGCCTTGTTCACATGCATAGCATTCACATTTTATCTATTGCTATTTAACTGCTGTTTTTCAGTTGCTCTCCATACTGGGGTTTGACCCCTTATCCCTCTGGGGCTGGTTGTCTTGTTGCCTTTGTGTGTTTTCAGGTTATCATGGTTTCACCTTTGTTCGTGGATTTGATCTAGCTGGTAATGCCCCAGGAGGTGGATAGAGTGTCCCAGTTATATGTAGTAGATACATATGATATTTTCGTTATATTGTATTGTATTTATGTTGAGCGAGAGACTCATCTGTTTGTATAATTTGGGAGTTACTCTATGCTTGTATGTTAGTTGCGTTGTAGTTGACTTTCGAGTATTGTAAACCAATATTTTGAATATCAGTGTATTTTAAACTCTGTTTACTAAGTCAGGCCAAAAACGAAAATTTTAGCCACTATTTTAATGCTTCCGGTATTGTTTTTTATATTGTTTTACTCTGATAGAGCACGAGGCCTGACATAATGATTCAATGTTGTTTTATTCTTTTGATATATACACTATTTCCTGGGAGATTGGGCTGTCTATTACATGACTTTTTTTATCTACTGTGAGCAGGACTATATCTGAATGTGTTTGAAATATAATTTTAAAGAACTTTTCTTTAGTTAAGTTCGAGTGATTGACTATATTATATATTTTGAGTATTCGAATATTTTAAATAGCTATTTTTGTTTGAGTCCCAAAACGAAAAATTTCAACTCACTTTTAAGTCGTATTCAAAATGAGAAATCACTATTCTATATTTTGAGTATTCGAATATTAAATCTCTATTTTGGTTAATTGCGTACTTATTCTTGATTAACAGCATCGGGCCTGACAACTTGGGTAATATTTTTAAAATCTAAAGACCAGAAAGTGGACTAACTGATTCACATTTTAAGACGTATTAAAAATGACAAATCTTACTAGAAATAGGATTAACAGTGATCATGGTACCGAGTTTTTAAGTAAATAATTATCCTCCTATCTTGATAACCAAGGAATTAGGATGAGATGTCTACAGCTAAATCACCTCAACAGAATGGTCTTGTTGAGAGAAGAAGTCGAACTTTAAAAGAAAACGGCAAGAACTTTGATTGGTGATTCATGGGATTTCTCAATTTTTTTGGCTTAAGTAGTGAACATTGCATATTATGCAGATAATGGAACTATGATCTATGAATCTTGAAAAGACACCATATCAGATCTGGAGGATTGACTTTGAAGAATCGAAGGTTTGTGTGGACTATGAGGCCTGGGATTCAGAATAGATATAAATCAGTTAGAGTGGAACAGTTTAGGTTCAAGGGGTTTAGCTCATTGATCTGATAGTGCTGTTGTGCTATGATGATTTGTTGGTGCTGGTACCATTAGAATCATGTCTCCAAATCCGTCTTTTCCTGATCAATCTTGAGGCTGGTGGTTGACCGGAGTAGGGAACATGTAAAAATTTGAGGATCAAAGTGACCCTAAATGGAACCTAGAGATATTGATCGATACAGTTTCGTATTTGAAGAGGATCAAAGTTACTCTAACATTGGATGTGATTCAAGAAATTTCAAGGAGGCGATTTCTCATGACGATTCATCATTATGGGTTTGAAAACTATGCAGTCTGAAATAGACTCCATCACGAACCAGGTTTAGTCATTAGTAGATCCACCTGAAGAATTGTTTCGATAGGTTTTAAATGGATCTACAGAAGGAAACTTAGACTGATGATATGGTACTGACCTTCAAGGTATGATTGGTGAAAAAAGGTTATACTCAAAGACAAGGTGTTGACTATGATGAAACATTTTCGCCCCTCTCTATGTTTAAGTACATATGAAGACTGCTTGCCATAGCTGCATCGTACGAATATGAGATATGGAAAATTTATGTGAAGAATGCGTTCCTTAATGGAAACATTAAGGAAGAGATCTATATGATGAACCCTGAGGAACTCACATCCGTCGGAAGCGAACATAAGGTATGTAAGCTTAAGAGATCAGTTTATGGTCTCAAGCAGGAGTCGAGAAGTTGGAACTTGAGGTTTAATGAAACGATTAAGGAACTCGGTTTCGTCAAGAACCCGAAGGAGCCATGTGTGTATAAGAAAGTTGTAAAGGACGCAATCCGTTACTCGTGCTTTACGTTGATGACATTTTAATCATGGGAATTGTGTAGGAATGTTGCAATAAAAAAATTATGGCTCTGCAGCAAGTTTTTGATAAAGGACTTAGGTGAGGCATCCTATATTCTGGGAATTCAAATATATACGTATAGATCGAAGATGATGCTCGGACTCACCCAAGCGACCTACATTGACACAATACTTAAGAGGTTCTCTATGGAGAACTCCAAGAGAGGACAAGTACCTATGTGTCATTGAGTCACTCTATCCAAGTCTAAGTCTCCTAAAACTGACGAGGAGATAAAGAAGATCACATGTGTGTCATATACATCGGCAATACGTAGAATAATTCATGATATGATATATACTAGGCCCGATGTCACCTATGCTCTGAGCATCACGAACAGTATCAAGCAAACCCTTACCAAATGAATTTGAAGGCCGTGAAAGATATTCTAAGTATTTGAGAAGGACTAAGAATATGTTAATGGTCTATGGGGGTGGAGAATTAAAATTAGAAGGCTAAATTGACTCTAGATTCCAGAGTGACGTGGACGACTCAAAGTCAACCTGTGGATTTGTATTCATCCTCGATGGAGGTGTTGTCTCTTGGAAGAGTTCCAAGCAGGACACTACCGCGGATACAAGCACTGAGGTTGAATGCATTGCAGCATCAGCTACTGCTAAGGGGGCCGTTTGGATGAGAAATTATGTCCATGAGTTGGTCGTAATTCTTGAAGGAGTTGGTCTAGTCCTAGTGTAATGCGACAACACAGGTGTCGTTGCTCAAGAAAAGGAGCTTTGGTCACATTAGTGATCCAAACACATACTAAGAAAGTTTCACATTATCCTGGAATTTATGGGAATTTTCCTGTGTCTGGTTTTTCCTGCGACTGGACATGCAAAACACTGTAGCCTGCGACTGGGTACACTGTAGCTTGCGACTGGATTCTTTGTCGACTGGTTGCAACTCTCCGTAGCCTGCGACTGGATCCACTGTAGCTCGCGACTGGTACATCATCTTACGACTGGATGCATATCAACAGCTGGTTTACTGTTCCCGCAGCTGGTTCCAAAACGCAGCATCTCAACTTAACGAAACGACGTCGCTCTACCTCTTCGACTGTTTTCCCACACCAGCAGCTGGTCGCTCTACTTCTTCTTCGCAACTTGTCCAGACTTCACTCTTCTTTGCGTCGCGTCTGAATTTCGTTCCTTTGCAATCCAGTCGACTGGTAATCTTGCGACTGGATTGATCTTCTGTCTTTGCGCTACTGCTGAAATCATCGTAGCGTCTGGATCTTTGCGACTGGTGCTTCAGCTTGCGACTGGATGAACTTGCAGCTGGTTGTCCAGTCGTTTTTTTTTTTTCTATTTCTTGGAGCTGAATTTTTGGGTTTTCACAGTAGGGGGAACCAGGAGCTGATTTAATAAGCGTGACGTCAGCAAAACATGTTGCGACTGGACATACTCAGCTGTTGCGTGTATACTGCTGATGCTTATATGTGACCAGCTCCTGCCACCCTCAACGCAATATTAAATCAGCAGTTGTGACTTTATACCTTTGGTGCGAAGTTATCTATTTTTTGCACTTTATTTGATTAAAATCTTGGAAAATGTTTTACACTGTACTATCAAATATTTTGAAAATTTTTCAAATCATTTCCAAAAGTGTACGCGCTAACGGATGGTTGACACGTGTTGTTACCATGCGAGATGTCACATCAAAATCCTCTCTTTCCAAAACTCTTCGCATTCTTTACTTATTTACCGCATGACTGTTCATCCTCTTTTACGGTACATATTTGCTCTTTCTCGCATATCTCTCTTGTGCGCTCTCTCTATCACAAAGATTTTACAGGTGTTTCTATCGACAATCCACAATCAGAAATGGCCTCTGCATTCTACAGCAACTCTCAGCATGTTGATTTTGACTCAGTTCTCGGCATGGATGACCAAGGTATGGTGTCCATGTTTCAAGCTCTTATGGCATCCGGCCTTGCAGGTTTTCTGGGATGTCCAGCAGTTATTTATGAAGATGCTTTAGTTGACTTCTTCGAGAACGCTTCGGTTCGAGAGGGTGTTATTATCAGCACTGTGGCTGGGCAGTTGGTGGAAATCTCTGAGGAATGGTTCGCAGAGTCTTTTGAACTTCCAGTAGATGGTTTGGGAGATCTATCGGAGATTCCCAAGGATGTAATTTTTGATGCTAGGAGCATCGTATCTTTGTCGGGAGAGCCAATAAGTCTTTCGGGAAGGAAGAATCAAATGAAATTTGAGTTTCGTCTTCTTTGCGACATTATGGCGAAAGCTATTTCTGTAAAGGCAGGTCCTTCAATGCAATAACTGTTGAGAAGTTTTCTTTGATTACAGCAGTTGTTTGCGGTATACGGATGAACTGGGCCAGATTTTTGTTCAACATTTTTAAGAAAATGGTGACCCCAGGATCTAATCAAGCCAAGGGCTTCGCTATTCAAATAAGTCTTATGCTGGAGAATATTCCAAATCTGGAATTAGGCGCATCTTCAGAGTTTCCTGCTTCCAAAATCCTCACTGACAAGACTGTGCATCAATTTGTCTCTATTAATGATCGAGATGGTGCAGAGGAAGCTACTGAGGCACCCAAGCCAAAGGCTGTTTCAAAGAAAAGACCTGCTGCTGATGTTGGAGTAGCAGTGGCCAAAAAAAGAGAACAATAAAGAAGAAATCTGTTACTTCTCTTTCGACCTTGGATATGGTGGTGGTTGCCCAGGAAGCCATTCCTATACAAATTTTTCCTTCTACACCAGCTGTAGAGCCTATGGTTGAGGACCAGCAGGCAGAATTTAGTAAAGAGCAACCAGCTGATGAGCTTCCTACTGATAAATCAGCTGCTTCAACTGAGGATAGACATTGGTTTGATCTCTCATATGAAGAACTCATTGCCAAATGGGCTGCTGAACGCCCAGTTACTTCTCCTGCTGATACTGATGAAGAAATTGAAGTTGAGCGACCTGTTTTTGAATCCGTAGCGGCGTTTGGATCAGCTGTTGAAATTGATAAGACACCTGTCGATGATCCAGACACTGTTATCAATCAAGTTCTACAACAGCTGGATTCAACTTCAGCTGATCAGTGTGTTACATCAGTTGTTGAAGGAGCGGAATCATTGGTTGTTGGTACTGCTGGTGGAGCCCAGCAGGTAAAATTCTCTGAGGGGGAACCGGTGGAGAAATCAGTTGACGCATTCATTAGTGTCGACGAGACAATGTCTTTGGATGACATACTATATTCCATTCCCGAGGAGGTCTCACTACCGTCTACCGGAGTAGAGGTCACTAAGATCTCTTTTGGAACAGAAATTAAAATTCCTGGAGTCACTGAGTTCACCTGGCATCTTGCTGGTCTTCCTAAGATTCCAGCAGACCATAGAGGGATGGAGCCTCTCATTGAGAAAAACCCAATCAAGGGTAATCCGGTAATGGAACAAATTACGTTGATTCTGGCAGACATTGATTGTCTTGTGCAGGTGCGGGCGAAGCTGGTTGACGAGGTAGAAAAATTCTTCTATTACTTCAGTTTCAAGCGTTTGGCAAACTTACAAATAGATGACTCCTATTTTGACAAAGAAGAGCTTGTATTGACATGGGCTGAGGCCGAGTCTACAGGTATAGCAGTTCAGAGGAGACGCTATATCTTGCTAAACTACCGAGAAGTGTTACTGCGAAAATTTTTGGAGGTACGGAAAATGAAATTTAAACCCAGTGAGGGGTCTTCTGCCATTGATCTCAAGATTTTGGATCAGCTATACGATATTCATTTGTCTATTCTGGAAGAATTAAAGAAGGAGACACAAGCACACGGTCTTATATGGAAGAAGACGTGTTGCTCTAAGATCTTTGAGGGTCGCCCACGTGATAGAGGCGCTGTCATCGCCCGAACCAACTCCAACACTCCATCCAAGTGCTGGATACGAACAATGCTAAGGGTTAATGGCACGTGGGCTATTGAACCTTGTGCTGATTATTGGGTGAAAATCCCTCAACCGGATGTCCATTATGAAATCTCTCGCC
>KV016256.1:155477-166084 GCA_001598015.1 Dorcoceras hygrometricum
GTGACTCATCTACCTCGATCGAGTAGGGGATGCGATGCGATCTGGGTTGTGATTGATAGACTCTCGAAGTCAGCCCATTTCATTCCCTATGATGTGAGGTGTTCGATGAAAAAGATGGAGAAGTTGTACATCGACCATGTGGTTAGATTGCATGGAGTTCCGGTTTCAATAGTGTCCGACAGAGATCCGAGGTTCACTTCCCGATTTTGGAAGAGTCTGCAAGCAGCAATGGGTTCGAGATTGGCGATGAGCACAGCCTATCACCCTCAAATAGATGGACAGTCTGAGCGGACTATCCAGACTTTAGAGGATATGCTGCGAGCGATAGTGATGGATTTCAGCGGTGGCTGGCAGGATTCGCTTTCCTTGGTGGAGTTTTCATATAACAACAGCTACCAAGTCACTATTGGAATGGCTCCGTTTGAGGCATTGTATGTTCGAAAGTGCAGATCCCCGATTTGTTGGGAAGAAGTTGGCGAGAGACAGCTTTCTACACCGGAATTTGTTCAGCACATGAAGGATCAAATTGACTTGATTCGGAGTCGAATGAAGGCTTCCCAAGACCGTTTCTCGAGCTATGCAAACAGAAGACGTCGACCGTTAGAGTTTGAGGTGGGCGATCGTGTGTTTCTCAAGATTTCTCCTTTCAAGATCGTGATGAGATTCCGATTTAAAGGCAAATTGGCTCCCAGATTCGTTGGTCCCTTTGAGATTCTTGAGCGGATTGGACAATTGGCTTATAGATTGAGGCTGCCCGAAGAGTTAGCCGCGATGCATGACGTGTTTCATGTGTCAATGTTGAGAAAATATGAGCCGGATCCGTCCCACGTTTTGAGAACTGACGAAGTTGAGCTGGATTCTGCCTTGAGTTATGTCGAATATCCGGTGCAGATCTTGGATAGGAAGGAGAAGCAGCTGAGAAACAAGATAATTCCGTTGGTGATGGTCCAATGAAGCAAGCATGGCCGAGAAGAAGCAACCTGGGAAGTTGAGGAGAAGATGAGGCAGGACTGGCCTCATCAGTTTGAGCACTGATCGTGTAGAATTTCCAGGTAAATTTCTGGTTTTTGCTTCGAATTTGGTGTTTAGTTGGTGCTGGTTTGCATGATTGATTGTTTTTCTTCCCTGAGTTTGCCTTTGATTTCGAGGACGAAATCTCTTAAGGTGGGGAGAATGTGAGGATTGTGAATTAGCTTAGTGATTAATTGATTTTATTTGGGATTAATCACGTGATTTTTGAGGTTCCTGCTGATTTTAGTGAAGTCAACGGTACTGTAGCTCCTTGCTGGTGGATTTTGAATCAGCAGAGATGACGCCAGCGTGACGCACTGAGAGCTGCTGGTTTTAGTTTCTATTTTGAAGTTGTTGCTGGCAGATGTTGCTCTTAGCGTGAGAATGAATGAGGAAGCGACACGTGTTAGTCAACATTTTGGAGTGTTGATTACTAGATTCAGCAGTTGCGCTAATGGAGAACGATCAGCAGATGGTTTGAGGAATCAGTCGCAAGAGCTGTTAACAGATATGATGACGTAGGCGTGACGTATTCCGTTCTGTTGGTAGTAGATTGCGTTGTGATGGTTGCTGCTGGCCAGCAGGCGCACAAATACAAGAACGTTTAGAAGCGGCGTCGTTTGAATTAGTTGAAACGCTGCGTTTTGAGCTTTGCGTTTGGGAGATCAGCTGTTGGCAGCAATGCTTACGTAACTAAAATGACGTCGTTTGGATTAGTTGATGCGTCGTCGTATTTAGTATTTTCACGCGACCAGTCGATGGATTGTTTTGGAGAGAGAGAGAGCCGTTACCAGCTTTTGGTCGTTTTGCTTGCGAGAGCTGTTGTCAGCTGGTGAAGCGTTACGGCGTCGTTTTGATAAGTTGGAACGGTGTCGTTTTGGAGTGTTTTCTTGCGATTGCCTATTTGGTTGTTGCTGCTGATGTTAACGAAAGAAAGGAGGTATCTGCTGGAAGATCTCTACTGTTCAGTCGACTGAATATTGGTGTTCAGCAGACGTTGATTTGGGGAGATTATAAATAGAAGTGTTGTTCGACACTTAGAATTATTTTAGAACCAGATATTTCTGAAATGAGAAATTGATTTGTTTACCTGATTGGGTGCCACGTTGTGACTGGCCGGCTGTTGAGTCGTGCCCGAAAAGTCCAACGCTATCGTCGGAGTGGTGACTACCGGATTCGAGTGTCTACCACCGCGCTGTGATGGGCTGACGGGCCCCGATGATCACGGACCGATGATTTCCACCGGCTGATTGGCTATGCGTAGTATAAAGGCTTGATTTGAGTTGCCAGTTGTTATTGGTCTAGCTATCCGATTTCTTGATAGCCTTCATGCATTCATAGCATTGATTATAGCATGTTGCATGTTTAGCTGTTTTGATAGCTCTTCGTACTGAGGCTTGACCTCGTACTTGTTTCTTGCTTTTGTTTTTGGTTGGGTCTGTGTTGCCCATTTGCAGGAACTACAGGTAACCAAGCTGGACCGAGTGGAAGTTCAGCTGGTCGATCCCCTCGTCCCTGAGTCCTAGTTATAATTATGATATGTATTGAACCGGGGGATGCCCCGTGTTTTTATGTATTGGGGATCGGTCTTGGATTTGATGTATGTTGTTATCTGATTGCATGAGTTGGAGTTAACTTATATTTTGATTATCGATATTTTGAATGTATGATTTGAAGTTCAGGCCCATTGTATTTCGAAAAATTTTTAAGCCCTGATTTTAAGCTTCCGTGTTTTTGCGCTTATTACGTGTTAATTGTTAGTAATTAGCACGGGGCCTGACAGTATAGATTATCGGGAACTGAATAAGCTGACTATTATGAATGAATATCCTCTTCCTAGGATTGAGGATCTGTTTGACCAGTTGAAATGATCAATAGTCTTTTCTAAGATCGACCTGAGATCTGGTTACCACCAATTGAAGATTAAGCCAGCTGATATCCATAAGACGGCCTATAGAACACGCTATGGCCATTATGAGTTCTTAGTAATGCCCTTCGGACTTACCAATGCACCCTCAGCTTTTATGGATTTGATGAATAGAGTTTTCCAACCATTTTTGGATCAGTTTGTGGTTGTTTTCATAGACGATATCTTAGTGTACTCCAAGACCAGATCTGAGCATGCCAACAATCTTAGGACAGTGCTACGAGTTTTGAAGAGCAAGAAATTGTTTGCACAGTTCAGTAAATGTGAATTCTGGCTGAAGAGGTTTGCATTTCTAGGACACATTATATCCAAGGAAGGATTAGAGGTGGACCCAGCCAAAGTAGAAGCTGTTCGCGATTGGCCAGTTCCCAAATCTGTTTCAGAAGTAAGGAGCTTCTTGGGTTTAGAGGGATACTATAGGCGTTTTATTAAGGGGTTTTTGAAGATAGCTGTTCCCTTAACCTCTCTAACAAGAAAGCTTAAATATGATTGGACCCCAAATTGTCCACTCAGCTTTGATAAGTTGAAACAAGCTTTGATAGAATCCCCCGTGCTCACCATGCCATCTGATCTAGGAGGGTTTGTTATCTATACAGATGCGTCCAAGTTGGGCTTAGGTGTTGTACTGATGCAGGACCGTAGAGTAATTTCCAATGCTTCTAGACAACTGAAGAAACATGAGAAGAACTATCCCATGCATGACTTAGAACTGGCAGCTGTAGTCTTTGCCCTGAAGATCTGGAGACATTACCTTTATGGGGAAAAGTGTGAAATATTCACAGATCATAAATGCCTTAAGTACTTTTTCGCCCAAAAGGAACTCAATATGAGGTAGAGGAGGTGGTTAGAGCTGGTAAAGGATTATGATTGTACCATCAGCTACCATCCTGGAAAGGCCAATGTAGTGGCCGATGCTCTAAGCAGGAAATCTATTGGATTGGCCCAGCTCACTGTCCAGAGACCCTTTCTTATGATATTGAGAATTTCAAATTAGAGTTGGTGCCCAGTGGTAGTACTATGATCTTGACAGATCTCACCATTTGACCAAATCTGATAGACCAATCCGTGAAGGACAGCTGAAAGATGAGCAGCTTCAGAAGTGGGCTAAACAAGATAGAGAAAGAGGTAGCAATCTCTATACCTCAGAAGGAGGGGTTGTGAGATTTCAGGGCCGGATGTGGGTGCCCCGAATAGACACCCTGAGATCAGATCTAATGGCTGAGGCCCATACTTCCCAATACTCTGTGCATCCGGGGAGCACCAAGATGTATAAGGATCTCCAAAAGTTATATTGGTGGCCAGGAATGAAAAGTGATATTTCCAGATTTGTTTCTGAGTACCTAACCTGCCAGTTGGTGAAAGCTGAGCACCAATTACTAGCAGGAATGCTGAAGCCCATGCCTATTCCGGAGTGAAATGGGAGAGTATTTCTATGGATTTCGTGACTGTTTTAACCAGAACTGTTCAAGGATACAATTCTATTTGGGTTATAGTAGACATGCTCACTAAGTAGCTCACTTCTTACCAGTTAAGACAACTTATGATGTGAGAAAATATGCCGAATTGTATGTGAAGGAGATAGTGAGGCTGCATGGTGTTCCAGTTTCGATTGTATCAGATAGAGATCCAAGGTTTACGTCAGCTTTCTGGAAGAGTTTACATAGAGCTTTGGGTATTAAGTTGACCTTTAGCACATCCTTTCACCCCCAGATTTAACCAGAACTGTTCAAGGATACAATTCTATTTGGGTTATAGTAGACATGCTCACTAAGTAGCTCACTTCTTACCAGTTAAGACAACTTATGATGTGAGAAAATATGCCGAATTGTATGTGAAGGAGATAGTGAGGCTGCATGGTGTTCCAGTTTCGATTGTATCAGATAGAGATCCAAGGTTTACGTCAGCTTTCTGGAAGAGTTTACATAGAGCTTTGGGTATTAAGTTGACCTTTAGCACATCCTTTCACCCCCAGACCGATGGTCAATCAGAAAGGGTGATTTAGATTTTAGAAGATCTACTTAGGGCTTGTACTGTAGTTTTTTCAGAGAGCTAGGATTTAAAGCTACCATTGGTAGAATTTACATAAAATAACAGTTTCCAAACTTCGATCAAGATGGCCTCATATGAAGCTTTCTATGGTCGCAAATGCAGAACACCTCTTCACTGGGATGAGTAAGGTGAACGATTTGGATTAGGTTCAGAGGTGGTAGAGCAAACAGCTGAAGCTGTTGGGAAGATTAGAGAGTGAATGAGAGCATATCAAAGCAGACAGAAAATTTATGCTAATAATAGACGATGAGAGCTGAATTTTGAAGTCGGTGACCACGTGTTTTTGAAAGTAGCTCCGCTGAAAGGAGTAATGCGGTTTGGGAAGAAAGGAAAGCTGAGTCCAATATATATTGGTCCTTATGAGATTTTAGACAAAGTAGGAACGTTGGCTTACCGTTTAGCATTGCCCCCACATCTGTCTTCAGTGCACAGTGTGTTTCATGTTTCAGCTTTTAGGAAGTATATTCCCAACCTGTCGCACGTACTGAGCTATGAGACAAATCTTTTGGCAGCAGATCTGAGTTACGAAGAAAGACCCGAAAGGATTCTCCTTAGAGAGATTAGGCAGTAGAGGAATCATATTATTTCAATAGTTAAGGTGCAGTGGTCTAACAAAACAGAACGAGAAGCTACGTGGGAGACCGAAGCTGATATGCATAGTCTTTACCCTAGAGCTGTTTGGTAAGCAATTTCGAGGACGAAATTTCTATAAGGAGGGTAGAGTTATAGTGTCCCAAAAGCCATAGGACCACAAATATTAACCCTTTTTATTTTAAGGGCCGTTTTGATGTTTCAAAATTCAGATATCAGCTTAAGTTGATTTTATTTATTTTAAAGAGCTGAGTTCTTTATTTCAGATTTGAGACACGGAGCAGAAGGTTCCGGGCAGATTTCGCCCCAAGCACAAACTTGAGCAGATTTCAGATTTTGTAAATAAAAATGCTAATGAATGAGCAATTTGGTTCTTTCAAAATCTTTTGGCAAATTGACAAATATAAATAGTAGTAGGGAACTTTTAACAAATCTTTTAAAAAGGACAAAGAGTTGGTATGACCATCATGCTTACTCTAGTGCTTTCACCTATTACTAATCATAATCCCATATATGATTGATTTAATGAGAATAGAGCTCATTTTACCTACAATGAAATTTCTTTCGTTCTCTCAAAATTTCTAAGGAGTTCGTCGCTCGTGCTTGAGGAGATCTTATGCAGGATATCAGCTGTTCTTCGTGTTTCCAGTTTAAGGCAAGTAAAAGCTGATTATTCTCTACACCATGAAAGCATATATCATTTTTCCTCAGTTCCATGATTGCTTGCCTGTTTATGTCCAAGTTTTAGCTATGTTCATGCTGCATCACTAGTTCCATGGTCAAATCTGTTTATTTCATGCTAGCGACATGATTCATGAGTCAAATCTGTTTTTCGCTTGTCCAATCTGTTTCGCACTCATTCACTGTTTCTACAGTCAAAATCTGTTTACCGCTAGCGATATCATCCCAGAAGCCAAATCTGTTTTCACGATAGCTCTACTATTCCTATAGTCATATCTCCTTTAACGCTAGCAATACTGTTCATATAGTCAAATCTGATCCTCACATCTATTTTTAACGCTAGTACCGCTATTCCGATAGTCACAGCTGTTTCTCATTAGAAATACTGTTGCGTTAGTCAAATCCGTTTTCCAAAACTGAGATCTGTTTTGTACTCGAGTACTGTTTTTGTTAGTCAAATCTGTTTTTATACCAGCGGTATATCTCCTGTAGTCAGATCTGTCACTCAGTGCAATTTTAAAGAAAAATGAGATTTTAAAAGAAGTGAACCCCGATGATTGCTGATCCGATTTCGAGCAAATGATTGTTTAAAGGAAGTAATGTTCAGTTTTAAAGGATTTATGGCATAGATAACAGACGGTCATATAGGAAGGGTGAGCTAGCTGTCGATAGAATCAGTTGCCCCTTCATATTGGGAGATATTTTGCCATATAGTTAACTGAATTCAGATGTAGCTTTATCAAGCGCCAGCGAACCTAGGAGAGCTTCTAAGCCATAAGTCACAAGAAAATATGGATAAGATCTGGTTTGCTTCCCCATATCTGACTTATACGAATGGAAATTATGTTTAACTGGCTTACTTTAAACTATGATTATTTTAGGTTATGTATGTGCCTGCCTGCACTAAGTGATCTTTGTTATCCTCACTTTTACTTGCTGAGCCCCTAGGCTCATTAGCTTTTATGGTGCAGGTGAGTAAGATCTGGGGCAGACGGGAGGCGAGAGCTGAACCAGCTGTGGTGTTGTGTTTATCGAAGGCCGGAATTTCCGTGTCATTGTTATTGTTATTGTTGTTTTTTATTTTTTGTCAAAGCTGTATTAAGATCCATTACATCAATAGTGAATTCATATAGAGTTCCAGTAGCTGTAATATCGCATTTTGCATCTGTACCAAATCTGTTATCCAAATCTGCTTTCGGTAATTGTTTTTTTTTTTGCGCCAATTGTTTTTTATATCGGTTTAGTAAGGTAATACATCTTACAATTTTTCGTATTCAGCCCTTTTAATTCTTTCTTTATTTCAAATTAATCCAAATCTGTTGACCCCATGGGCGTGGGCGTCACAATATCCTTCCAGTTTGGAAGAAGGTGAGATGTAGAAGTACTGAACCGAACTTCCATAAACAAACTCGATTCTCTAATCTGTTTTACTATTTCAGCTTGCACTCACTAATCTTTAAGTTCACTGCTCAAATGTGATCTTTCCGTATATTTATTTATTTCACAAGCAAGTAGATCAGATTGAGTGCAGGAATCAGCTTCTAACAGAGTTGATTCCAAAAATTCTTTAAAACATTAAATTTTGCAATTAGATTTTATTCACCACCCATCTCGAAACTCTATTCCATAACTTCGATCATATCAAGCAGTATCAGCACGATCTGATTCGAATCTTGATTTCTAATAAGTGGTATTAGAGCAGGGGAAACTCAATCCTTGAATGAAAATGATTTTAAAATTCATTTTCATATTCAAAATGGAATCATACAAAAACATTCCAATGTTTTCAAATGAAAATTATGATGATTGGAAAATTAGCATGAAGGTAAAATTGGCCGCGCAAGACGATGAAATATGGTTCGTAACCATACATGGACCCATGAAACTAATTAAATCCAATACAACACTTGTAATATCATATGGGACTCCTCATATGCTTGAGAAACCAAGATGTGAGTGGAAAACCGAAGATAAGAAGAAAGTAAATCTCGACAATGTGCCCAACGACATACTGTACAAGACGATGGATAAAATCATGTCTAGCAAAATAAAAACTTGTAAAACGGCCAAGGATATCTGGGAAAATAAATTCCATATTTGTGAAGGAAACGAGCAGAAAAAGGGAAACAAGCTCACCATTGCTATCCAAAAGTTTGATCTGATCAAGATGAAGCCAGACGAGACCTTGATAGAATTTGATGAACGCTTCAGCAGCATTATGATTGAACATACAACTCTTCGGAAAGAGTACACCAACAAGGAGGTGCCCTGAAGGTGATGAGAGCTCTACCCAAAGAATGAGATGTCAAAACTATGGCCATGATAGAATCAAAGGATCTAGACAAGCTCCAACTCCACCATTTGTTTGCTGATCTAAAGGCCTATGAGTTTGAGCTAGAGACCAAAGATCTGAGGGAGAACCATCCACTTCTTAATTGGTGAAGGCGCTATCTTCAACATAGAAAAATCCTCAAAAGACTACAGAGAAGATTAGCAATGATGACATGTCCCTCTTCGTTAAGAAGTTTGGGAAATTCATGCGAAAATTCCTCTCGATCTTTCTCTCATAAAAATAAAAAATCAGAACTGACCTCTACTGATCTAAACTTTTTAACTGTGGCAGGTTTGAGATATTTTGCTGCTGAGTGCACAAAGCCAAAGAAAGATGAGATAAAGTCATCAATCGAAGGCCAAATAGCCGCAACAAGAAATTATTCAGAAAGAAAACTGGTCGAGAAGCCTTGATTGCTGAAGAAAGTGGAAGAAAATGGGCTGAATCTGTGAGACCTAAAATAGTAATAAAGATTAAGTGTTGGATTAATCGAGTTTTTGAGGAATTCTGGGTGTTCGGGATTCTTTGTGAAGGTTTCGTTTGCTTTTTCGGGTCAGAAATCACATTTAGAGAAAATATGGAAATTTTGGTTTTTTCGAGTTTGAAATCTGAAATTTTGATGAGATCTGATTTTTGTGAGAAATCTGTTTTGAGGTGAAATCTGTTCGGATTTCTTGAGAAATCTGGTCGCAGCGTGTAGTTGGTAGCGCAAGGTTTAAACGCCGTCTTTTCGTGAGATCTGGACGTTGCGTACTGTAGGTGAGATCTGTGCGCGCGCTAGAGTTGTTGAGTGAGCGTGAACAGGAGAAATCTGTTACGATAATTTGTGAGATCTGCCGCAGCGTGTTAGTGAGATCTGGACGCTATTGTGTTGAATCTATTTCCGCGTATCTTGTGTTGCGCATGAAGTCTGCCCCGCGAGAGTAGCGCTTTTGGTATCAGATTTCTCCAGCGTTGTGTTAGCTTTCAGATTTCACCGTGGCGTGCAGCATCGTTTTAGCGATCAGCTTTCAGCACGTTTTGTTCTAGATTCCAGCGTTTAGTTTTATTGTTCAGATCTCTTCGCGGTTTTGAGGCTTTTGAGCAATGTAGCGCACGCGTTGGTTGACTTGTGGCGAAATCTATTTCCGTCGGTGGTAGTTTTAGAAGATTTCTTGCGTGTATAAATTAGCAGCTTTGGCCTTCGATTATTTTGATCAGATCCCATACTTAGCAAAATTCTCTCAACTTTCGTTCTTCGTTTCTAACCCTCGGTTACTGTTCACCGTGAACTTCTGCGGCGAATTCTCGTCGATTCCGGCCACCGTTTGTTAAGTTTGAGGTAGCGTTGGATTCCTCTCGAAAAGCTCTTGCATTTCATACCACTTTTGGAGGCTGTCGTGGGCTGGAGCGAAATCTCGAATCTACTGTCTTTCGGCCGTGAGTTGTGCGTTCAGGTAGCCTTTCGAAATTGTGATGGGATCTTGTTCCTAGCCTTTATTTTAGCCCCCTGTGAAGTTGTATGGTTGAGATTAGTTATTGGTTTGAACATATATAATTCCAGCCGTGAGCTTTTGTGTTGGCCGTGAGTTTGTAGTAGCATTTTCCTGAAATCTGTTCTGTGTGTGCTTAGCAGGCTTCGGCTGTTGTGGCTGTGTTGTTGGAAGGCAGAATTGTGCAGGCCGTGACTTGCTACGCTTCTTTGAGAAATTTGTTGGTAAAATCAGATTGGAAGGTACGGGTTGAGCTTGTAAAATCAGTGTTTTTATGGCTGGAATACATTGTGAGATGTTTGTTGTGTCTACCGTGTATAGATGCATTGTGATGTTGCTGTTTTGTGAGATGGCCGTGGGTTTTGGACTTGTATGCTTGCTGTGGTGATTGTTATTTTTGCATATGGTTATATGCTTGTTGCCCAGCATGTTGCATACATGAATTGTCATCTCATTTCAGCTTTTGCAGCCATTGTTTCGTTGTTGTTGCTCTGTTCTTACCAGGATGCGAGGGCGAGCGGCAATACCGCACTCTCATCTCCCT
>KV016256.1:168333-210186 GCA_001598015.1 Dorcoceras hygrometricum
TTGTTGCAGATTCCGGTTGAGTTGTGCATTGAGTTCTTTTGCTCCCTTCCTTGGTTGTAGCCTCCGGTTGTTGTTCCTGGTCTCATGCATAGCATCTGCATTTTATTCTTGCTGTTTACTGCTGTTTTATAGTTGCTCTCCGTACTGGGGTTTGACCCCATGTCCCTCTGGGGCTTGGTTTTTTTCCTTGCCTGTTTTGTTGTTCAGGTTATCCAGCTGGTCGTGGAGCTAACCCAGCTAGAGGTGCCTCAGGAGGTGGTTAGAGTATCCCAGTAGCATATAGCATATTTATATGTATCAGTATTGTTAGTAAGGGGATGCCCTGTGCTTTTGTTGTAGTCTGTTATATTCGGTAGTGGTTGTTACCAGGTGTCTGATACATGTTATGCTGTATTGGTTGTTGTGGGCGTGTAGCCTTTGTTTTGTAGGTTGTTGTTAAACTGGGATTACTTTGAGTATCGTACTATTTTAAATTATATAGTTTTAAAGCGTCAGGCCAAAAGCAAAAAATTTTACCTGCTTTTTAGTATCTTCCGCTTGTGTTTGTGTGTTTTATCTCTGTTGCGAGCACGAGGCCTGGCATTTTTGGTATCAGAGCTTAAGCAGGGATAAGATCTATTTCTTTGATCACACTTGAGTCTAGGCACAGTGTCGTGTGTTTCATGTGCTTGACTTATGTGCTTATGTGATGCTTGTTGTTGTGATATCTATGTTGTATCTGTTCTCTGTTGCTTATCCTGTTGAGTGTTTGTAGATGCCGCCTAGACGACGTGGTAGAGGTAGGGGCAGTTTGTGGAATCGGCAGGATATAACGAGGATCGGCGTAGTGCTCCTAGTCGTACTCGTAGTAGACACGATGAGAAGGAGGAAGTTGGTGACTTGCCTACCCCTGTGGAGAGGATGGACGTTGTGATAGTGAGGTTTCAGAGGATGAACCCTCAGGTCTTCAATGGCGACGAGTCGAGCGAGGATGCAGATTCATGGCTTCGGAACATCACTGGTCTATTCGATCGTGTCCAGTATGACAACGAGCTTCGGTTGAGTTTGGCGACCCTCCAGCTTAGGAAGGGTGCAGAGCGCTGGTGGCGAGGTGATTCTAGTACTTTGTTGGAGACTGGCGTTGGGATTACTTGGGACAGTTTTTGTGAGACTTTTAGGCAGGAGTTTGTTCCTGAGTCCTATGTGAATGCCCGTGAACGTGAGTTTGATAATCTGGAGCAGGGCTCGATGTCTTTCCGTGAGTACGCTCGGAAGTTTTCTTCTTTGTTGGCGTACGTTCCGCACGTTTCTGGCCGGGAGAGGGCCAAGAGGACCAGATTCTTAGAGGGTTTGAATGAGGAACTGTATCAGATGGTGCTGACAAGCAAACCCAAGACTTATGTTGAAGCAGTTGATAATGCTATCGATATTGAGGAGGGTTTGAGGAGTCGTCATGCTCGTAGGCAGCAGGTAGCGCATGGTGGCCGTCCTGTTATTCAGGGAGCGTAGTCTTCGCAGTCCTCCCAGTCAGCCCATCAGCCCCAGCAGCAGCAGCAGCCGCAGGTGGCACAGCAGTCTGGCCTTCAGAGGTTTCGACCCCATGATCAATAGTTCAAGAAGAAGTCTGGTTCTGGTTCGTCCGGTTCAGGTAGCTCGAGTAGCAGTGGTTCTCGGGCTGAGTTTTGTGGTTTTTGTGGTGGCAAGCATCCTTATACCCAGTGTGTTGTAGTGCAGGGCTCTTGCAACATTTACGGTCAGTATGGGAATTTTGCTAGGGTGTGTCCGTCTGTGGGATCGCAGAAAGCCGCAGTCCCATCTCATGGTCGAGGAGGTTAGTCTAGGGGTCGTTCCCCTCAGTTTCAGCCGCCCAGGATTGGTGAGACTCCGTTCAGGCCGTTCCAGCAGCCTGGTCCATCGCGATTCGGACAGTCGTCTCAGCCGTTCTATTCTGGACCTCAGCATGCTCAGGCCAACGTCATGACTAGGGAGCAGGCCGAGGAGACGCCGAACAGGGTGATTGCAGGTACTTGTCTTGTTTTCGATTTTCCTGCGCGTGTGTTGTTTGACACCGGTGCATCGCATTCTTTTGTCTCTGATTCGGTTTTTTATTGAGAATGGTCTGTGTACCATCCCTTTGCGCGATGTTGTTTCTGTTTCTACCCCTGGCGGTGTGAGCCTATTTTCCCAGGAGGTTTTGTTAGATGGCGTGTTGCGGTTCGGTGAGCATGTGTTGTTGGCAAATTTGATCCGTCTGATGTTGTGGGATTTCGATTGTATTGTTGGGATGGACGTGTTGTCCAACTATAGGGCCTCTGTGGATTGCTTCCATGGGATTGTTCGTTTTAGGCCTTTGTCTGGCGAGAAGTGGGACTTCTACGGCCAGGATTCTCGATCAAAGATCCCGTTAGTCTCAGCGATGGAGATGTTCAGTCTGTTGTCCTTAGGGAATGCTGGCTTCATGATCTACGCTTTGGATGCATCTTCTTCTTCTCGTGTGCAGCTTAGCGACGTTCCCGTGGTGCGACATTTTCCCGATGTGTTTTCGGAGGAGATTCCTGGTTTTACTCCGAGGCGGGAGATTGACTTCAGCATAGAGCTGGTGCCTGGCACAGCTCCGATTTCTCGTGCCCCGTATCGTTTGGTGCCTGCGGAGTTGAGAGAACTCAAGGTGCAGTTGGACGATTTGCTTGAGAAGGGTTTCATCCGACCTAGTATGTCGCCGTGGGGAGCGCCCATTTTGTTTGTGAAGAAGAAGGATGGCTCAATGCGGATGTGCATTGATTTCCACCAGTTGAACAAAGCGACTGTTAAGAACAAGTACCCTTTACCCAGGATCGATGATCTTTTTGATCAGCTGCAAGGTTCTACGGTGTATTCGAAGATTGAATTGCGTTCCGGGTACCATCAGCTGAGGGTAAGAGATCAAGATGTCGCAAAGACTGCTTTTCGTACGAGGTACAGACACTTTGAGTTCTTGGTTATGCCGTTTAGGTTGACCAACGCGCCTGCAGTCTTTATGGATCTGATGAACCGGATCTTCAGAGAGTTCATAGATCAGTTCGTGATTGTGTTCATTGATGACATCTTGGTATATTCTAAGACTCCTTTGGAGCATAAGGAGCACCTGAGAATTGTCCTTCAGACGTTGCGAGACCAGCAGTTGTATGCTAAATTCTCCATGTGCGAGTTTTGGCTGGATCGCGTCGTATTCTTGGGTCATGTTATTTCAGCCGAGGAGATTTCCGTGGATCCTAGTAAGGTTGATGTTGTTCTGAACTGGGAGCGTCCCAGTAATGTGTCAGAGATTCGCAGTTTCTTGGGTCTGGTTGGCTATTATCGTCGTTTCATCGAAGGATTTTCTAGCATAGCAAAGCCGATGACTCAATTGACACAGAAGGACAAACGGTTTGTGTGGACTGAGCAATGTGAGAATGTGTTTCAATTGCTCAAGGAGAAACTTATTACTGCACCTGTGTTGGCTCTGCCGTGCGGATCAGGTGGTTTCGTCGTTTGTTCTGATGCTTCGCTCAATGGATTGGACTGTGTTTTGATGCAGAATGGTCGAGTCATTGCGTATGCCTTGCGGCAGTTGAAACCGCATGAGACTCGTTATCCAGTCCATGATTTGGAGCTAGCAGCCGTGGTCTTTGTGTTGAAGATCTGGCGTCATTACCTGTATGGCGAGTAATTTGTGGTGTACTCGTACCACAAAAGTTTGCAGTATCTGTTTTCGTAGCCCGATTTGAATATGAGACAGCGTCGTTGGATGGAGCTGCTAAAGGACTTTGATTGCGAGATCAAGTATCAGCCTGGGAAGTCGAACGTAGTGGCCGATGCTTTGAGCAGGAAGGCTAGTGAGATGCTTGCTTTGTTGTATATCTCTAAGGATCAGGAGCATCTTAATACTACTGGTTGGAGATTCTACCCGGCTGAGGATTGTGTTGTGATTTCTTCTTTCCAAGTGGAGCCACAAATTGTTTCTAGTATTCGAGCAGCTCAAAGGACTGATCCTTCCATCCACGAGTTGAAGTTAAAGGTCAGGGCTGGAGAACTTGAAGATTATTCTGTTTCTTCTGATGGTTGCTTGAGGTTTTGTGGCAGGCTGGTTGTGCCTAACCTCATTGATTTGAAGGAGGATATCCTTCGGGAAGCGCACTGCAGCAGACATAGTGTTCATCCTGGTGCACGGAAGATATACCATGCGTTGAAGTCGCACTTCTGGTGGGCTGGCCTAAAGAGCGACGTTGCTGGGTTCGTTGCTCGATGTTTGAACTGTCAGATGGTAAAGGCCGAGAGGATGAGACCTGGTGGTCTGTTGCAGAGTTTGAAAGTGCCCCAATGGAATTGGGAGCACATAGCGATGGATTTCGTGATGCATCTGCCTCGTTCCAGCAGAGGATACGATGCTATTTGGGTGGTTATCGACCGATTGTCGAAGTATGCACATTTTATTGTTGGGGAACCGTGGCGGATCCGGATCACGCCTCCCGGCGAGGCAGCAGAAGAACAAAATTTGGCCGGGAGACGATCAATACAATTCAGAGATTAGATATGCTATGATTATTCATAGGGTGTTTCTCGGGGTTACCTTTCTGGCAACTCGTGCCTGGCTCCGACCAGTTTTGCGAGGAAACCGGCACTTCACGGTAGGCCGCGGTAGATTACGTCAATCAGGTCCACGACCGGAAGCGAGACTCCATCGTCAGCCAGCACTATAAGGCCTGACGAGATCGGCGCGGACGGATTCTCCTCGTCAAGTTGGCCGCAACAAATTCCGGCGAACGGCGGCTGCTAGCGGCGGCGACGGCAGCGTGAGGAGAGGAAGGGAGGCGGCGCTTATTGCTAGGTTTAGGGTTTAGTTGTATCAAGTGTTATGAGTTAATTAAGTCTAAGTCTACCTTAAGTAGACTTGATGATGGAATTGGACCGGCCCAACGGGCCCGTGTCCAACGGATGAACATTCGGTTCATCCCCATCACCGTGACTTCATCGTAACTCCGATCGTCGATCAGATCGGACCGATCGACTCAGTTTCCAAAACTGAATACTATGATCTGAAAAACCATTTTTCAGAACCCCAGTGCAAAATGACCGTTTTGCCCCTAAAAAGCGGAAATCACGATTTGACCCCTGTTGACTTTTAGGAAGTCGCACTTCCCAAAATCCTCTTCTCATGCTCAACACATTGAGCTGAGTATCCGTGCGGGAATCTCAAATCCAGTACTTGTGTGACCCTCAATGGTTCAGGGATACAGCCAGCCGTGGGCCCACAACCATTGTGGCTCCGGAATCACAATTCCGGACTTGTCCAACGGATCATGGTAAGAGCGTCTAGGAACATCGCCCCATGATCCCCTAGGTATCACTGATAGTGCCTGCAAGAACCAGTTGGTCGTGGTTAGCGTACAGTACGGTCCTTTCAATCCATATATCCCGATCAGATCAACGACCATTGGTAAATCGAGAGTCGCTACAGATCCAATAGCTATGCATACATCTTGGAGATCGAATAGTGACATCGTGAGTGTAACTAGGTAAACAGATTTACCTAAAACACTTTTAGTACTCTGGCCAGAGATTTATACACTATTATCCCCTTAGATAGCATAGGATATCCACGCATGTCTGCGAGCGGTGAATCCTCGACAACGATGCATCGACTCCTACATGCATCGGGGTCTCACCCAATCCCGCCGCCTAATGACCCCAAGTGAGTCGGCAAATGGGTCAAAGTGAGACGCCTATCATGTAGAGTCTCAATGAAGTTTCGAGTCATGAGGACTAATCAGTACAACCAAGACCTCGGACTTATCCACTCTATAAATGGTAACCATTTGGAAAGTCCGAACTAGGGTAGTTCGATAGTTCACCCGGTCACTATCTATCTGCATGCTCAGAACATCACAATGTTCCCTACCAATGAAACATGGTACTTTGCATCGCAGATACTAGTCTCAAGCTCGGGCGGCCTTATCCTCATTTTGACGGCCCAATCGACTAGGAACTTGTTCAGAATACACAGTGACTATCAGATGTGTTTCATGATAGCCGTCATACCCACTATCACATCTAACATACACTTTAGTGCATTCTAGGTCTTTACTCAACGCAATTGTTAATCATCATACAACACAATGAAAGTAAAGAACGCCATATAAATAAATGCGAATATCATATATAAAGATTGTCATATACAAGAGTCTATAAGCCCACACGCCACAAGTTGGGTAATTGGGAATCTACTCTAACAATCTCCCACTTGCCCTAAAGCCAACTAATCATTAGACGCAGTCCCATTGTTTCGCGATGTTTTTCAAACAACGGTCCAGGCAAGGGCTTCGTAAGTGGATCAGCAACATTGTCCGCAGAGGCGAGTCATACCCACTATCACATCTAACATACACTTTAGTGCATTCTAGGTCTTTACTCAACGCAATTGTTAATCATCATACAACACAATGAAAGTAAAGAACGCCATATAAATAAATGCGAATATCATATATAAAGATTGTCATATACAAGAGTCTATAAGCCCACACGCCACAAGTTGGGTAATTGGGAATCTACTCTAACAATCTCCCACTTGCCCTAAAGCCAACTAATCATTAGACGCAGTCCCATTGTTTCGCGATGTTTTTCAAACAACGGTCCAGGCAAGGGCTTCGTAAGTGGATCAGCAACATTGTCCGCAGAGGCGACTCTCTGCTATGTCACCTCTAGCCACAATATCCCGGATTATGTGGTATTTCCTCAGTATGTGTTTGGATCTTTGGTGAGACCTAGGCTCCTTTGCTTGCGCAACGGCACCCGTGTTGTCGCAGTACACCGGGACTGGACCAACTCCATGAGGAATGACGCCCAACTCTTGGACGAAATTCCTTATCCAAACGGCCTCCTTGGCAGCAGCTGATGCTGCGATGTACTCAACCTCAGTGGTTGAATCCGCGATGGTGTCTTGCTTGGAACTCTTCCAAGAGACAGCACCACCATTGATCATGAATACAAATCCAAAGGTTGATTTTGAATCATCCACGTCACACTGGAAGCTAGAATCAGTGTCGCCTTCCAGTTTCAGTTCACCACCCCCCCATAGACCATGAACATATTCTTAGTCCTTCGCAAGTACTTAAGAATATCCTTCACAGCCTTCCAATGCAATTGGCCGGGGTTTGCCTGGTAGCGGCTCATGACGCTCAGAGCATATACGACATCCGGTCTAGTGGAGATCATGCCATACATAATACTACCCATTGCCGAGGCATATGGCACACGTGTCATACTCTCTATCTCCTCATCAGTCTTTGGACACATAGAATTGGATAGAGTGACCCCGTGGCACATAGGTAGGTGTCCTCTCTTGGACTCTTCCATAGAGAACCTCTTAAGTATGGTATCGATGTAGGTAACTTGGGTGAGTCCGAGCATCCGTTTCGATCTATCCCGATAGATCTGTATTCCAAGAATATAGGATGCTTCACCCATGTCCTTCATCGAAAATCTACTAGACAACCATACTTTAGTTGACTGCAGCATTCCTACATCATTTCCAATGAGCAGAATGTCATCAACATAAAGTACGAGGAATGTCACAGAGCTTTTAACTACCTTCTTGTAGACACATGGCTCCTCGGGATTCTTGATGAAACCAAATTCCTTAATTGTTTCATCGAATCTCAGGTTCCAACTTCGCGATGCTTGTTTGAGACCGTAGATCGATCTCTGAAGCTTGCATACCTTATGCTCGCTTCCAACAGATGTGAAACCTTCAGGCTGCGTCATATAGATCTCTTCCTTAATGTTTCCATTAAGGAACGCAGTTTTCACATCCATTTGCCATATTTCATAGTCGTACCATGCGGCTATGGCTAACAAAATTCTAATCGACTTGAATATTGCGACTGGCGAGAAGGTTTCATCATAGTCAACACCTTGCCTTTGAGTGTAACATTTCGTGACCAGTCGTGCCTTGTAGGTCATTACCTTATCATCAGGCCCAAGTTTCCTCTTGTATACCCATTTGCACCCAATAGGAAAAATTCCTTCGGGAGGATTAACAAGAGTCCAAACTTGGTTAGCATGCATTGAGTCAAACTCAGACTGCATTGCTTCAAGCCACAAATTAGAATCAGCATCGGAAATTGCCTCCTTGAAAGTTCTTGGATCAGATCCAACAACTTGATCACCTTGATCATCTTCAAGGAGAAAACCATATCTCTCAGGAGCCCTAGGAACCCTTTCGGATCTCCTAGGTGCGACCATTTCTGGTATTGGCTCTGTAGGTGGAGATTCATTTGGTACTTCGATTGGATCTCGAACCTCTTCGAGTTCTACTATTCTGCCCTTTCTATCAAGTAGAAATTCCCTTTCCATAAAGGTGGCATTCCTAGAAACAAACACTTTTGTTTCGCTGGGATAGTAGAAGTAGTATCCAATGGAATTCTTTGGATACCCAATTAAGTAGCATAAGATGGATCTCGTATCCAGCTTATCTCCCACTGTCTGCTTCACGTAAGCAGGACATCCCCAAATCCTCATAAATGAGTACTTGGGTGATTTGCCCATCCATATCTCTTATGGAGTCTTGTCCACTGCCTTGGTGTGGACATTGTTCAACAACATTACCGCCGTTTCGAGCCATAGCCCCAAAACGAGGTAGGAAGTTCAGTGAAGCTCATCATAGATCGAACCATGTCCAACAAGGTCCGATTACGACGCTCCGCTACACCATTGAGCTGTGGTGTGGCCGGAGGGGTCCACTGTGCGAGAATCCCATTCTCTTTTAGATAGTCTTGAAATTCAGCACTCAAGTATTCGCCACCTCGATCAGATCGGAGTGCTTTAATACTTTTGCCTAATTGATTTTCTAGTTCAGCCTTGAATTCTTTGAACCTTTCAAATGATTCAGACTTGTGCTTCATTAAGTACAAATACCCATACCTATAGTAATCGTCGATAAAGGTGATGAAGTATGTGTGATCGTATTTAGTACCAATACTAAACGGGCCGCACACATCAGTATGGATCAAATACAATTGGCCTTGAGCACGCTCACCCTTGCCCTTGAAGGGGTGCTTAGTCATCTTCCCTTAAGACAAGACTCACAAGTCGTTAGGGAGTTAATGTCTGACAGATCAAACATGTTACTCCTAACTAACTTGTTCATCCTACTTAGAGAAATATGACCTAGCCTAGCATGCCAAAGTTGTGCTGGGTTCAAGTTATCGTGTTTCCTTTTAATCGTTGTTGTATGTGCTTCGACATCGCGAGTTGGAACGTCTTTTAATTTTAAGGTGTATAAATAGTTTTCGCGTTCCCCAATTCCAATTAAACATTCATTCTTGTAAATATTGCAAATCGAATTAGCAAACATACAAGAATATCCATCACTATCAAGCATAGAAACAGAAATAATGTTCTTTATTAATTTGGGAACAAATAAAACGTTTCTCAACAGCAACTTAAAATCAGAAGACAGAAATAAATAAACATCTCCTGTAGCTACTGCAGCAACTCTTGCTCCATTGCCAAGCCTCAAGTGGGTCTCACCCTCTCTAAGACGTCGACTTCTTGTCATCACCTGCAAATCATTGCAGATATGAGATCCACATCCGGTATCAAGTACCCAAGAAGTCGAATTAAGAGACATATTTATTTCAATATAGAACATACCTTTCGCAGTTCTCAACTGCTCGAGGTACTCCTTGCAGTTCCTCCTCCAATGCCCAGCCTTCTGGCAGTGGTGGCAAACATCCTCAGACTTGTTCGGTTTGGAAGCATTTGCCTTTGGCTTCTTGGCGGACTTTTCCTCCTTCGCAGGAGCAGAACGCTTCTTGCTCTCGCGTCTGGGCCCCTTCTTCTTAGAGGAAGAAGAGCCCATAAGGAGGATGGGTTTGTCCTTCTTATGGTCCCTTCAAACACTACAAGCATGTTAACCACCTCTCAAGGGTGGCTGCCAGCTTGTTCATGTTGAGGTTGACCACAAAGGGGTCCCCGTACAGTTACTTTGAGATGAAAAAGTATGTCAGCAGCATACTTTGTCTTCTCAAAGCGCCGTTGCATTTCATTGGACATGGACGCTATCACATAGCATCGAGCTTTAACCTCGTCGTCCCATCATTGTTTAAGCGTTATCAGCTCCTCAGGGCTGATATCGGCAGGGGCTTCCTTCGGAGGACTCTTCTCTATCGCATAAAGAAGTTTCTCCGAAGCCAATACAAGATTGAGGTTGCGGAGCCAGTCTTGGTAGTTCAGACCGATGAACCTGTTGCTATCCACTATAGCAGCGAGCGGGTTTTTCATTGAAACCATTTTATAATGCAGTAATACTGAAAAGAAAGCAGACAAACATCACTAACTATATATAAAATAATCGTTAAGACATAAAACAAGGTCGTTAAGTTTTATGAATTACCGTCCCACTATTTTAACGATTTCACCACCCTCTAATGAAATCGAGAAAACAGGTTTCTTTAGTGGGTACACGGATCCCAATCAAGCAATCATGGACCCGAATAATATCAGCCATCCATGACCCCCAAAAGGTAGTTTCCGATTGCAACCGGTGCAACCCCCATGTATTCACCTCACGTCTAGTAAGGGCCCAATAATATGACGCTGTTTACTATCACGTGTCAAGATGACCCATCAATGTTGAGTCGTGAAGGACGGTCCCCTTAACGTCCCCAATAATATGAGCCAACGTTAAAGGGAGTTCCAACCGAACTCACAACAATTGTCAATGGCGTGGACAGCTTTCCGGCATACATGACCCCCTCAATAATATGAGCCGGGCCATGTATACGGGTAGCATAGAAGTACACCCATTGTTGATGGAAGGCAGGGAAATTTAAAAATATTTAAATACCCTTTAGTTTATCGAATAAACATTTATCTTGATATAAGTTTTAAATCATATTTAAAACGAGGGATTTTATTTTTGAAAATTTGGTCTCATGCATTTATTTTAAATCAAATTTAAAACATGCGACATGCGGATTCAATTAAACTATATATCACATACATAAATATTGGGATAATTCCACCGTCTTCGGATGTCCTCCCACTAAATCTAGTAATTTTACATTTAAATTTATCATGACATACAAGGGATACATTTATCAAGGGGTGGGAACGGGCCACAAACAGGCCCACTTTTAAATGATAATCAAAATATTTACAAACCGAATCACAAAAAACCTGTCGTATACACCTAACAAATTGGGCACGGCTCTCGATCATCCCAATCATGCAGATAATATAATTAACATGCATAAATTAAATAATCCTATTATTTATCGCAAAATCATATTTTAATCATAAAATCGCATTTTATAATAAAATCGTATTTTGTCGATAAAATCAAATTTTAATCAACAAAATCATATTTCATTATAAAATCATATTTTACAATTAAAATCACATTTTGCTAATTTTAATTATATCATATTGGGCTTAAAACAATTTTAGGCCCAAAAATCTCAAAATTTCAAAATCGACCAAAACGGGCCCGATATCGAATATCGGCCCGAAAACTTCCCGGGCTGCCCGGGACAGGCCCGAACTAAACCCTAGGAGAATTCAGCCGTCACGACATCGCCGGAGCTTCGCCGGAGCGGCGGCCGCCACCACGAAATCGCGTGCGACGCAAGGCCGCACGCATCACCGCGCAACCAATTGCGCGTCCAGCAAGCGGCGCGAAGCAGCGGCCTGCCACCACGCTCCAATCGCGCGGCCAGCGCGCAAACGACCGGCCAGCGAGTGGCCAACGGCGCAACATCGTGCGGCCATCTCCAGACACAAAAGCATCGCTTCGCTCATCCAGGCGCTGGACATGGCCAGCGGCCAGCGCGCAGGCGTCGCGCGCGCTCGTGCGCGCGGCGATGATGATGGGGCGCCTCCATGCGCGGCGGTGCCGTGGCCGATGCGACGTCGATTTTGCTTCGTTTCGATTCTGAAAAATTGAAAGTTAGATACAATAGGGCAGTAATCGTATTGATCAGATCCGAACCTTGGCTCTGATACCACGGTTGGGGAACCGTGGCGGATCCGGATCACGCCTCCCGGTGAGGCAGCGGAAGAACAAAATTTGGCCGAGAGACGATCAATACAATTCAGAGATTAGATATGCTATGATCATTCATAGGGTGTTTCTCGGGGTTACCTTTTTGGCAACTCGTGCCTGGCTCCGACCAGTTTCGCGAGGAAACCGGCACTTCACGGTAGGTGGCGGTAGATTACGTCAATCAGGTCCACGACCGGAAGCGAGACTCCTTCGTCAGCCTGCACTAGAAGGCCTGACGAGATCGGAGCGGACGGATTCTCCTCGTCAAGTTGGCCGGAACAAATTCCTGCGAACGGCGGTGGCGGCTAGCGGCGGCGGCGGCGTGAGGAGAGGAATGGAGGCGGCGCTTATTGCTAGGTTTAGGGTTTAGTTGCATCAAGTGTTATGAGTTAATTAAGTCTAAGTCTACTTTAAGTAGACTTGATGATGGAATTGGACCGGCCCAACGGGCCCGGGTCCAACGGATGAACATTAGGTTCATCCCCATCACCGTGACTTCATCGTAACTCCGATCGCCGATCAGATCGGACCGATGGACTCAGTTTCCAAAACTGAATACTATGATCTGAAAAACCATTTTTCAGAAACCAAGTGCAAAATGACCGTTTTTCCCCTCAACAGTGGAAATCATGATTTGACCCCTGTTGACTTTTAGGAAGTCGTACTTCCCAAAATCCTCTTCTCATGCTCAACACATTGAGCTGAGTATCCGTGCGGGAATCTTGAATTCAGTACTTGTGTGACCCTCAATGGTTCAGGGATACAGCCAGGGTTTGACCCCTGTTGACTTTTAGGAAGTCGTACTTCCCAAAATCCTCTTCTCATGCTCAACACATTTGAGCTGAGTATCCGTGCGGGAATCTTGAATTCAGTACTTGTGTGACCCTCAATGGTTCAGGGATACAGCCAGTCGTGGGCCCACAACCATTGTGGCTCCGGAATCACAATTCCGGACTTGCCCAACGGATCATGGTAAGAGCGTCTAGCAACATCGCCCCATGATGCCCTAGGTATCACTGATAGTGCCTGCAAGAACCAGTTGGTCGTGGTTAGCGTACAGTACGGTCCTTTCAATCCATATATCCCGATCAGATCAACGACCATTGGTAAATCGAGAGTCGCTATAGATCCGATAGCTATGCATACATCTTGGAGATCGAATAGTGACATCGCGAGTGTAACTAGGTAAACACATTTACCTAAAACACTTCTAGTACTCTGGCCAGAGATTTATACACTATTATCCCCTTAGATAGCATAGGATATCCACGCATGTCTGCGTGCGGTGAATCCTCGACAACGATGCATCGACTCCTACATGCATCGGGGTCTCACCGAATCCCGCCGCCTAATGACCCCAAGTGAGTCGACAAATGGGTCAAAGTGAGACGCCTGTCATGTAGAGTCTCAATGACGTTTCGAGTCATGAGGACTAATCAGTACAACCAAGACCTCGGACTTATCCACTCGACAAATGGTAACCACTTGGAAAGTCCGAACGAGGGTAGTTCGATAAATCACAGGTCACTATCTATCTGCATGCTCAGAACATCACAATGTTCCCTACCAATGAAACATGGTACTTCGCATCGCAGATACTAGTCTCAAGCTCGGGCGACCTTATCCTCATTTTGACGGCCCAATCGACTAGGAACTTGTTCAGAATACACAGTGACTATTAGATGTGTTTCATGATAGCCGTCATACCCACTATCACATCTAACATACACTTTAGTGCATTCTAGGTCTTTACTCAACGCAATTGTTAATCATCATACAACACAATGAAAGTAAAGAACGCCATATAAATAAATGCGAATATCATATATAAAGATTGTCATATACAAGTGTCTATAAGCCCACACGCCACAAGTTGGCTAGTTGGGCATCTACTCTAAGATTTATTCCCTACGGTATGACCTTTTATCTGAAGAAAATGGCGAGACTGTATGTCGATTTTGTGGTTAGACTTCACGGTGTGCCTGTTTCGATCTTTTTCGACCGAGATCCAAGGTTTACTTCCAGGTTTTGGAAGAGTTTGCAAGCAGCTTTGGGTACCAGATTGGATATGAGTACCGCGTATCACCCCCAGACAGATGACCAATCTGAGCGAACTATCCAGAAATTGGAGGATATGTTACGAGCTGTTGTGTTAGATTTTGGAGGTAGCTGGCAAGACGCGTTGTCATTGGTGGAGTTTTCCTATGATAACAGCTATCAGGTGACGATTGGCATGGCGCCGTTTGAGGCTTTGTATGACAGGAAGTGCAGATCGCCGGTATGTTGGGAAGAAGTGGGGGAGAAGCACCTATCTGCCCCAGAATTTGTGCAGCAAATGAAGGATCATGTTGATCTAATTCAACAACGGATGAAAGCTGCCCAGGATCGCCAAGCCAGTTATGCGAATAAGAGGCGTCGACCTCTAGAGTTTCAGGTTGGTGATCAGGTATTTCTCAAAGTTTCTCCGTTTCGCAGTGTCATGCGCTTTGGACACAAGGGAAAGTTAGCCCCTCGTTACGTCGGACCGTATGAGATCGTTGAGAGGATTGGCCCGTTAGCGTATCGGCTGTTGTTGCCTCTGGAATTATCTTCTCTGCATGATGTCTTTCATGTTTCCATGTTGAGGAAGTACGAGCCAGATCCGTCTCATGTGCTTAGAAATGACGAGGTTGAGCTAGATCAGACGTTGAGCTATCAAGAATATCCCTTGCAGATCCTAGACAGAAAAGAGAAACTATTGAGCAATAAGACCATTCCGTTGGTGATGGTGCAATGGAGCAATCATGGCAGGGAAGAAGCTACTTGGGAGCTGGAAGAAAAGATGCGGCGCGAGTGGCCGCATCTGTTTGAGTAGCTGTTATGCTAGATTCCCAGTAGTTGTAGTTGTTGGTTGTATTTCTTTCCTAGTTGTTGTTATTTGCTTGCTCCAGTTATCTTGAACTCTTGGCCATATGTTAGGCGAATTTCTATTTTGTTAACCTGCTGTTGAGTTGTATTTTCAGAGTTGTCGTTTGATTTCGAGGATGAAATCCTTTTTAGTGGGGGAGAAATGTGAGACCTGAAATAGTAATAAAGATTAATTGTTGGATTAATAGAGTTTTTGAGGAATTATGGGTGTTCGGGATTCTTTTTGAAGGTTTCGTTTGCTTTTTCGGGTCAGAAATCACATTTAGAGAAAATCTGAAAATTTTGGATTTTTCGAGTTTGAAATCTGAAATTTTGATGAGATCTGATATTTGTGAGAAATCTGTTTTGAGGTGAAATCTGTTCGGATTTCTTGAGAAATCTGTTCACAGCGTGTAGTTGGTAGCGCAAGGTTTAAACGCCGTCGTTTCGTGAGATCTAGACGTTGCGTACTGTAGGTGAGATCTGTGCGCGCGCTAGAGTTGTTGATTTAGCGTGAACAGGAGAAATCTGTTGCGATAATTTGTGAGATCTTCCGCAGCGTGTTAGTGAGATCTGGACGCTACTGTGTTGAGATCTGTTTCCGAGTATCTTGTGTTGCGTATGAAGTTTGCCCCGCGAGAGTAGCGCTTTTGGTATCAGATTTCTCCAGCGTTGTGTTAGCTTTCAGATTTCACCGTGGCGTGCAGCATCGTTTTAACGATCAGCTTTCAGCGCATTTTGTTCCAGATTCCAGTGTTTAGTTTTATTGTTCAGATCTTCGCGGTTTTGAGCGAGCGCTTAGTGTGGAATCTGTTGTGCGTGTTTTAGGCTTTTGAGCAATGTAGCGCACGCGTTGGTTGACTTGTGGAGAAATCTGTTTCTGTCGGTGGTAGTTTTAAGGAGATTTCTTTCGTGTATAAATTAGCAGCTTTGGCCTTCGATTATTTTGATCAGATCCCATACTTAGCAAAATTCTCTCAACTTTCGTTCTTTGTTTCTAACCCTCGGTTACTATTCACCGTGAACTTCTCCGACGAATTCCCGTCTATTCCAGAAACTGTTTGTTACGTTCGAGGTAGAGTTGGACTCCTCTCAAAAAGCTCTTGCATTTAATACCACTTTTGGAGGCTGTCGTGGGCTGGAGCGAAATCTCGAAGCTACTGTCTTTCGGTCGTGAGTTGTGCGTTCAGGTAGCATTTTGAAATTGTGATGGGACCTTGTTCCTAGCCTTTATTTTATCCCCCTGTGAAGTTGTATGGTTGAGATTAGTTATTGGTTTGAACATATATAATTCCAGCCGTGAGCTTTTGTGTTGGCCGTGAGTTTGTAGTAGCATTTTCCTGAAATCTGTTCTGCGTGTGCTTAGCAGGCTTCGACTGTTGTGGCTGTGTTGTTGGAAGGCAGAATTGTGCAGGCCGTGACTTGCTACGCTTCTTTGAGAAATTTGTTGGTAAAATCAGATTGGAAGGTACGGGTTGAGCTTGTAAAATCAGCGTGTTTATAGCTGGAATAAATTGTGAGATGGCTGTTGTGTCTACCGTGTATAGATGCATTGTGATGTTGCTGTTTTGTGAGATGGCCGTGGGTTTTGGACTTGTATGCTTGCTATTGTGATTGTTATTTTTGCATATGGTTATATGCTTGTTGCCCAGCATGTTGCATACATGAATTGTCATCTCATTTCAGCTTTTGCAGCCATTGTTTCGTTGTTGTTGCTCTGTTTTCTTACCAGGATGCGAGGGCGAGCGGCAATACCGCACTCTCATCTCTTGTTATCCGGTGTCTCATGCATAGCATCTGCATTTTATCTTATGATTTTCGTTTAGCTGTTTCAGTTGCTCTCCGTACTGGGGTTTGACCCCATGTCCCTCTGGGGCTTGGTTGTTTTCCTTGCCTGTTTTTTTGTTCAGGTTATCCAGCTGGTCGTGGAGCTGACCCAGCTAGAGGTGCCCCAGGAGGTGGTTAGAGTATCCCAGTAGCATATAGCATATTTATATGTATCAGTATTGTTAGCCAGGGGATGCCCTGTGCTTTTGTTGTAGTCTGTTATATTCGGTTGTGGTTGTTACCAGGTGTCTGATATATGTTATGTTGTATTGGTTGTTGTGGCCATGTAGCCTTTGTTTTGTTGGTTGTTGTTAAACTGGGAATACTTTGAGTATCGTACTATTTTAAATTATATCGTTTTAAAGCGTCAGGCCAAAAGCAAAAAATTTTACCCGCTTTTTAGTAGCTTCCGCTTGTGTTTGTGTGTTTTATCTCTGTTATGAGCACGAGGCCTGACAGAATCTGACTCAGATGAGAGCACATCTGACAGCTCTTCATCAACCAAAAGTGAGAACAAGGAAATTCACTGTCTAATGGCTGATGACACTGACGAGGTATTTTATTTTTGAATGTTGAATTTACACGTGAGGACTTTATCACTCCACTTAATGAGATGGTCCATGAGTACAAAACTCTTTCAAAAACATTTGGAAGTCAAAGTTCAAGCAAAATCTCAACAAACAGTTCCTATGAACCAGACTATTTACAACTTGGGGAATCTGACAATCTCAAGGCCGAGATAAATAAGCTGAAGGCTAATATTATATACTAAGATCAAAATCTGAGGAGGTTACCACAGAAAATCATAGATTAACTAAATTGGTAAACTCCTGGAACAGATCTTCAGCTTCACTGGTCAAGCTGCACGAAGTACAAAAACCACTGGATGATAAAACCAGTTGGGATTTACTAGTTGTGAAAGCATCTTGAATGAAACAAGTACTCAATCAGATCTTGTGACGGAGAAGTTCCAGAAGATGAACTTTGCCAAAGCCGGTATGGTTCATAACATAACTGAATCCGTTAAATATGATGATTCGAACGGATCTTATGTGAACCAGAACGGAAAGCAAGGTATCGATATGAGAATTCTAAGAGCTCAAAGCCGAGATAGCTACAGAACAGACTGGACAATAAAGATTAAAGCTAAAACTGATACATGTCCATCTAATATGAACTTGCACCGTACGGCTAGATGAAGACCAGACCATCGATACATAAGAATGTTCACACCAGAAATGCTAAAAATTTTGAAAATCATAAACGGAATATAAACTGATCGCGTACTACTCACGCATGAACTTTCGTGGATGCACACACTTGAAAATATTTAAGGGTAATTCAAGTGTGGATCTTGAAAGGGTTAATCCAATCTTGACCCAAATAACATTGGGCACCAAAAATTTATCTTCTGTTTGCAGGTTACCAAGTGTAAGCTGTTAGAGAAATTCACATGGTTTCTGAACAGTCATATGACTGGAACCACAAGCTGCTAACCGATGAACAACAGATTGGAGGACCAACGATCACCTTTGGTTATATCAAAAGGTAAAAACTATTGGTAATGGTAAGATTGTCCATGGTAACATTATTATTAAGGATGCACTTTTAGTTGAAATTCTTTGTTACAATCTGATCAGTATCAGTCAGCGCTGTGATAATGATTACATCGTGTATTTTCACAAACACAATTGCACAGTTCAGAGCCGAGACGGTCTGACAGTTTAACAGGACATAGGTCCGAGAACACTTATAAAGTAAATTGGTCGAATCAGCTGGTAACTGAACCACATTTACAATATGCTTAATAGCAAACAACTCAAAAGCCTGGTTGTGGCATAAACGGTTAAATCATATGAACTTTAAAATCATTGTCAGTCTGTGTAAACATGATTTGGTCACCGGTTTGTCAAAAATAGACTTTTCAAAAGATAAAATTTGCTCAGTTTGTCAACTTGGAAAGCATGTCCGATCTACTTTTAAGAACAAACGTACTCACTCTTCTTCCCAAAACTTGGAATTATTACATATGAATCTTTTTGGTCCAATAGGCATAATGAGCTTAGGGGGAACGAAGTACACCTTGGTTATAATGCCTGAACTCATCCCAATGAATTGTTATTTCCTTAACAAGATTATGATAAACATTCAAAGTTGTTATATTGGATTTTCTTTGTTTTGAACCTTCAAAATTATATCATCTTATCTATATTTGATTTTTGAATACAATGACTTATAATATCATCGGAACCCACCAATAAATAAATTCATCCACAAACATATTGTGATTTTTGAAGCATTATTGATATAATGACTCGATCAATATCACGAGTGCTTCTTATATGAACAAAGAAGAAGTTCTTCTTTGTCATATCTCTCTTGACATATCACAACATCTTATCAAAAGTATCGACAAATCCAAGGACTAATTTTGAAATCATATTGAGACAAACTACAAGCCATCTCTTATCCAAGACCGTGATGAAAGATCATTTCAATGTCGAATGGGTGTTATAGTCTGAGGGGTTAGTAATTATTAGCTTGACAAGCCGAGCAACTGAATCCAAATGGCGCATCAGAGAAAGATTTTGTGAGTATATATATTCATTAAATATTTAAATCTTAACGTGACCTTTGAAAATCTAAATGAGCTTTGATGCCCCCATAAGCACCTCGGGACCCGAGGACCGAGCACTGCAGCATCAACCCTACCTACGTCAGTAAAGGCGAGAGCAACCAAGAAGCACTAACGGAGCTCGGAATTATCGATCGAGGCCTGGCCACCAGCTCGGGAATTGCCCGAGCGCCTGCGTTCCCGAGGACCGAGCACCGGCCTTATGGAGAGGAGTTTATAACCTGGGGAAACGATCTAAGCTCGGGTTATCGCCCGAGGACCCCGACCCGACGTGCTGGAGAATCCTCCCTGGTGTTGGGATTGGTCCGGATCCGCACCCCGGCAGGCAGCGGAAGAACAAAAATAGAGTACCGGGATGCGATCAATACGAATAATTAAACAGTTCTACGTATCAACATACATAGGGTATTTCAACGAATTACCTGTCTGGCACTTGTGCCTGGCTCCAACCGGTGTTTCAAGAACCCGGCGCTTCTCGGTTGATTGCGGTAGATTCGTCAATCCGGTCCACGACCAGATTCGAGACTCCTTCGTCAGACTGCACTAGAAGTCCTGACGAGATCAGCACGATCGGATTCTCCTCGAAAAGTTGGCGGCAAACAAATTTCCGGCGACAACGGGGCGGCGGCGGCGGCGGCTCAAGGCGGCGGCGGCGGCGGTCGAGAGAGAGGAGAGGGGAGGGTAGTTCGATAGATCACCAGGTCACTATCTATCTGCTTGCTCAGAACATCACAATGTTCCCTACCAATGAAACATGGTACTTCGCATCGCATATACTAGTCTCGAACTCGGGCGGCCTTATCCTCGTTTTGACGGCCCCATCGACTAGGAACATGTTCAGAATACACAGCGACTATTAGATGTGTTTCATGATAGCCGTCATACCCACTATCACATCTGACATACGCTTTAGTGTAATCTAGGTCTTTACTCAACACAATTGTAAATCATTACACACATAATGAAAGTAAAGAATGCCATATAAAAGAATGCGAATATCATATATAAAGATCGTTTGTACAAGAGTCAATGAAAACCCACACGCCACAAGTTGGCTAGTTGGGCATCTACTCTAACACCTGGATACGTCTTTCCTTCTTTAGAAGATCTGGATACGATACTTGTTTCCTTCTTTAGAGAATCCTAGGACAATACGACTTTCCTTGTGTACATAACAAGATCCCCGAAGATCACGGAGTACCTCGCCCACCCGAGATTTCCGCCGAGATGTCCTCCTCTCCACCGCCTTAGCCCCTCTATAAATACCACCAGTTTTGCTCTTTTGCATTCATTCACTCCTTATTGCACACTCTCGCACACAGCTTATATTGCTATCGTTTGCTCTCGCGCGCACTGCCTGACTTAAGCATCGGAGGGGCTTCGCCGAACACACTTCCGGCTCCCTCTGACGAGTGTTTTTTGGTTGCAGACATTCAGAAGTACTCTCCAGTTCCCGACGCCCGACGTGTCCGAACTTTTTGACGTGGTGATAGCTCTCGGCTGAGGTTAATTTGGCTACATCAATTGGCGCCGTCTGTGGGAAATCAAAGAAGAAAAAAGATAAGATGCCACCAAAGAGGACCAGAGTTCCGGGTACTGGGGAAACCAGCAACACAGAGAGTATTTCTCCGGGGTCGGAGAACCCTCCTCTCACAACCGCACAGATAGTTGAGTTGGTAGCCACCACTGTGGCGCAGGTACTAGCTAGCAGGCCTGATTCGCAGCCCCCTCCAGATCAACAGACCGAGGAGATCAGGAAGTTGTGTGAGGAATTAGAGAATCTGAGGAAGGAAAGAAGCTCGGCACCTCCTCCCCCGCCTGCTCGGGAGGTGCCATTCTCTGTTGAGGTGTTGTATGCCGAGCTGCCCCAGCACTTCAAGTACCCGAATGTTGGAGAGTATGATGGGATGGGAGATCCCGAGGAGCATCTATCCCGATTTGAGAACGCTGCGCTTCTCCACCGATATTCGGACCCTATCAAGTGCAGGATTTTTCTCACCACTCTGATCCGAGCTGCCCAACAGTGGTTCAACCTCCAGCCAGCTGGGAGTATCAAGTGTTTTCAGGACTTCAGCCAGGCGTTCCTGAATCAGTTTTGTAGCAGCAAGAAACAGCCTCTGACTACCTTGAATCTTTTTACGGTGAAGCAGAAGGAGCAAGAGACGCTTCGGGAGTACATTCGACGCTTTAACAGAACTATCATCGATGTGCCATCTGCTACGACCGACCTCATGATCGGAGCGTTCAGCCTCCGAAGACATTTGATGAGCTTCTGACCAAGGCAGAAAAGTATGTCAACGTTGAGGAGATACAGTCCTCGAGGAAGAATGAACAGAGGCCACCAGCTCGGGTTGGTCGGGATGCTCGCGTGGAGAGACCCCAGCCGAGGCCGGTTAGACAGGAGACCCCTTTGCTGTTGGGGGAGTTTACTGCCCGAACACCATTGAAAGTAAGCAAAGCTCGGGCTCTGGAGATTTGTGATGAGAGGAAGGTCGTCCAGTGTCCTCGAGGTAGTGATGGGGCCCCGAGGAATCCAAAGTCAGAAAAGTTTTGTGATTTCCATAGGGATTATGGTCACACTACTACAGAGTGTCGATTGTTGGATCAAGAATTGGAGCGTATCATCCAGAACAACCCCGACGTGCGTGCGGCGCTGGTGGAGGATAGGCCGCGTCGATGGGAGAAAAGGCCTTGTCGGGAGGACAACAGGCAGTATGATAATCGGACCCCTGGTCGGGAGAAGGCACCTCGGGGGCAGGATCAGCAGCGTAACCAAGGGGATCAGAGGACACCTCAGCCCCGAGGATTCATTAATATGATTTTGGGAGGACCTACTGATGGGGACTCCAACAGGGCAAGGAAGACGCGGTGTCGTCTGATGGAAGCTATGGAGGTCGGGAAAAGGCGCTCGGGACCAACTCTCTCCTTTGGCCCCGAGGACTTACCTATGGATGTGTAGTCGCACAATGACGCTTTAGTCATCAGGGCTATGATTTCAAACTATGAAGTGGCCCGTATCTTTGTGGATTCAGGGAGTTTGGTCAATATATTCTTCAAGAGCACAGTGGGTCAAATGGATCTCGGGGAATATCGCATGGAGCATGTGAACACGCCTCTGTATGGGTTCACTGGGGATTATTTACAACCGGTAGGGGCTGTTCAGCTGCCTATGTCGCTCGGGTCATGCGAGCGCAGGAAGACCAAGGTGGTGGAGTTTACTGTGGTGGATGCGCCTTCTTCCTACAACGTCATTCTTGGGAGGCCAGTCATGGCTGCATTCTAGGCTGTGTTGTGGATCCGGATCCACCCCCCGGTTAGGCAACGGAAGAACATAAAACAGATGCCGGGAGACGATCAATACGAAAAATTCAATAACAAACTACGACATTCATAGGATGTTTAGGTGACTACCTTGCTGGCACTTGTGCCTGGCTCCAACCGTAGTTACAATAACGTCGGCTCTTCTCGGTAGATTGCGGTAGATATCGCCAATCCGGTCCACGACCAGAAACGAGACTCCTTCGTCAGCCCGCACTAGAAGAACTGACGAGATCAGCACGAACGGATTCTCCTCGTCGAATTGGCCGAAAATGTAGTCTTAACTCTATATTAAATAGAATTAAAGATGGACTTGGACCGGCCCAACGGGCCCGGGTCCAACGATGAACATTCAGTTCATCTCCACCACCGAGACTTCATAGTAACTCCGATCACCGATCAGATTGGACCGATCGATTCAGTTTCCAAAACTGAATAATATGATCTAAAAAACCATTTTTCAGAACCCCAGTGCAAAATGACCGTTTTGCCCTTCAACAGCGGGAAACCCCGGTTTGACCCCTGTTGACTTTTAGGAAGTCGCACTCCCCAAAATCCTCTCCTCGCGCTCAACACATTGAGCTGAGTATCCGTGCGGGAATCTCGAATATATTATTTGTGTGACCCTCAATGGTTCATGGATACAGCTAGCCGTGGGCCCACAACCATTGTGGCTCCGGAATCACAATTCCGGACCTGCCCAACGGATCATGGTAAAGCGTCTAGCAACATCGCCCCATGATCACTGATAGTGCCTGCAAGAACCAGTTGGTCGTGGTTAGCGTACAGTACGGTCCTTTCAATCCATATATCCCGACCAGATCAACGATCATTGGTAAATCGAGAGTCGCTATAGATCCGATAGCCATGCATACATCTTGGAGATTGAATAGTGACATCGCGAGTGTAACTAGGTAAACACATTTACTTAAAACATTTCTAGTACTCTGGCCAGAGATTTATACACTATTATCCCCTCAGATAGCATAGGATATCCACGCAAGTCTGCGAGCGATGAATCCTCGACAACGATGCATCGACTCCTACATGCATCGGGGTCTCACCCAATCCCGACGCCTTATGACCCCAAGTGAGTCGGCAAACGGGTCAAAGTGAGACGCCTATCATGTCGAGTCTCAATGACGTTTCGAGTCGTGAGGACTAATCAGTACAACCAAGACCTCGGACTTATCCACTCGACAAATGGTAACCACTTGGAAAGTCCGAAGGATGGTAGTTCGATAGATCACCAGGTCACTATCCATCTGCATGCTCAGAACATCACAATGTTCCCTACCAATGAAACATGGTACTTCGCGACTATTAGATGTGTTTCATGATAGCCGTCATACCCACTATCACATCTAACATACGCTTAAGTGCATTCTAGGTCTTTACTCAACGCAATTGTAAATCATTACACACATAATGAAAGTAAAGAACGCCATATAATAAATGCGAATATCATATATAAAGATCGTTTCATACAAGAGTCTATAAACCCACACGCCACAAGTTGGCTAGTTGGGCATCTACTCTAACAGGCTGTAGGCTCGGCCTTACATCAGAAAATCAAGTTCCCCGTGGAGGATTCGGTGGGGGAAGTCCTCAGGGACCGTAAGATGGCGATGAAATGTTATGTCGAAGAAGTGAGAGTTGAGCAGAAGGTGGCTAAGTCCCGAGCTCAGGACCATCCTAGGGCTCGGGAAGACAGAGGTGTGAATTTGGTTGAAGAGGATTTTCAGCTGACTACAGAGGATGAGGAAGAAGAGGTAGTCCTCGTTCCTCCCGCCGGGATTGTGAAAATTGCTAAGTCCCTTCCCGGGGAGGTGCGAGGGTAGTTGATTCAGTGTCTTGGAGAAGAACAGAGATGTATTCGCCTGGTCCCCGTCCGATCTGAAGGGGGTCAAGCGTGAAGTAATGGAGCATCGGTTGAATGTCTCCTCGGGTTCCCGACCAGTTATTCAAAAGCGGAGGCACTTCGGACCCGAGAAGGACGCAGTGATCAGAAGTCAGGTCGAGGACCTGCTACAGGCTGGACATATCAGAGAGGTACACTTCCTACTTGGTTATCTAATGTTGTTCTGGTACCGAAGGCTACTGGGAAATGGAGGATGTGCATGGATTTTCAGGATCTGAACAAGGTCTGCCCCAAGGATTGTTACCCCCTCCCGAGGATCGACCAGCTCGTCGATTCCACCTCGGGTCACGAGTTGGTCAGCTTTCTGGATGCTTATCAGGGTTATCACCAGATACCACTGGCCGAGGAGGATCAGCGAAAGGTCAGTTTTATTACTGTGGATGGAACATTTTGTTATGTTGTTATGCCCTTCGGGCTTAAGAATGCAGGGGCGACGTATCAGAGATTGATGGATAAGGTGTTCAAAGAACATATCGGGAGGAACGTCGAAGTCTATGTCGACGATATTCTGATAAAGTCTCGGGAGGAGAATTGTTCCATATCTGATGTGGAGGAGACTTTCCGCACTCTGAGGGGTTATCAAATTAAGCTTAACCTGGGCAAATGCTTATTTGTAGCTCGGACGGAGAAATTTCTGGGTTATATGGTCACTCGTCGGGGAATCGAGGCTAGCCCCGAGAAGGTGCGAGCTCTGGCTTCCATGTGTCCACCTCGGAATATTCAAGAGGTGCAGAGGTTGACAGGGAGTATTGCTGCTCTCTCCCAATTTATTTCAAGGTCGGCTGACCGAAGCCTTCCTTTCTTCAAGATACTCCGTAAAGCTAAACAGTTTGAGTGGAATGAGCACAGTGAGAGGGCGTTTCAGGAGTTGAAGGAGTATCTGAAAGGGTTGCCAGTTTTGAATAAACCCGAGCTTGGGGAACCGCTATTTGTCTATCTCACCGTTACTTCGCAAGCGGTGAGTTCAGTGCTAGTTCGGGAAGAAAGACAGGTGCATCAGCCTGTGTATTTTGTAAGCCATGCTCTAAAAGGCGCCGAGCTAAATTATACTACGCAGGAGAAGCTAGCTGTAACGACCAGATCTTTTAGAAGTCCACAATTAAGAATTATGAGATTTGAGGGATTACAATGCTATTTGATTTCAATCTTCGAATTGATCAAGTTTCAGATTTCTGCCTATGCATTGATTAGCTTTTCTTTAGTTAAAGGCTAAATACCAGATTTCATGTATACGTGCATTTCATTTTGTTTCTTGCACGATGTTCAATCTTCATTTTATTATGGATTGATATTCAGATGTTATGAATACGATTATAGCAGAGGTTTAGTTGATTTCTACAAGCCAAATGAATCCTTGTTTTAACTAAAAGAAGTTCGGATTTCATTGTGCATATTTTATCTTAAAACAGGGTACGCCTTGTTGGTCCCCGGAAATAGGATTACAAGATCAGCAGACGCGCTTTTTGTTAAAAACCATTCAAAGCAATTTTGCGCTGCTGATGCTAACTTGAGCTGCAATAGCTCGTCTGTTCTTGAACATTTAAAATCACAAAGCCTTGAGCACCGGAAACAGGATCTGGTATGATTTAAAAATCATGCGGAAAATACCAGAACTGAATCCTATATTTTAAAACAACTCAAACAGATTTATGTAGAACATAAATCTGTTCAAGACTCGTGCTTGTGTGTGCTGCTGAAATGATATGCTAAGTGCTGAATTTTGTTTATGCGTGTAATGCTTAATGAAATATGCTAAGTATAAAATGCGAATGCTAAAAGCTTAAAGGAATGGACCAGCATATTTGTTTATGGAAGTTCGGATATCAACATCCTACGTCTTCCCTTCTTCCACCTCGGAAGGATCCACTACTTCGCAAATGCACAACAGCCGCAACTGTGTGACTAACAACATACACAAGAGTTTAACGTCTTCATGCTTGGACGGAATCTGTGAACATATTTCGAGATTCATTCACAAACAGTTGTGAATGAATCCGGGTGTGTGAGATTGATACAATGAACGCTCAACTCTCTGTTTTTCTCACACACTAGGGAATTGCTCTAATACAAGCTAATCTAGATTCAACAGTCGACACAATAAGCTCCTCTCAAGAATGATTGTCGACTGTTTCATCTTCTTTTCTTTTCCCTATGTTGGTGCACTGTATGAACAATGTAATTCTACCACAGTATGTAGTAGCACCAACTGGTTCCTCGAACCGACGAACACTAAGTGTCTCGCTCACTGTCGACCGAACACTTCTTCAATGGGCGTTGCCTCCAATATATAGCCTCTGTAAAATTCTTCCCGTTGGAAAGCTTCCAAAACTTTGTTCAGCGCTTCAGAAGGCTATCTTGTCTTCTTTCCACTTTTGTGCAACGCTCCTCTGTAAAGTAAAAGTACTTGCGTCCTTTACTTTTGCAGGCTACTGTCGCTTTCTTCATTTTGAATTTAGCTCAGCAGTTGACATCCAGCTCTCGCAACTCTTCGTAATTTGTCAACTGCTTCGCTGCTGCTGAATTAAGTCGACTGCTGCTTCTCCTCTTCTAGCGACTGGATTTCACAACGACTGGAAGCGTAGCAACAGCTGATACAAATAAGCTCTCGACTGGAAGTACTGTTGCTACCTGCTGATTCTTCGCGCCTGGAAATCCTCGACTGAATATCTTTGCGTTGCGACTGGATCACTGTAGCTTCATCTGCTGAAATAACAACGCAAAGTCTTCCTGCTGAATTAATATTGCAATAGCAAAACGCTGTCGTATCAACTTATGTAAACGACATCGTTTTGCTATCTTCAAATAGCATCTGCTGATTGCACTGTAGCTAGCGACTGGATCTTCTCTACGACGTCGCTTCCTCTTGCGTCTGGAAAGCAAGCTACCTGCTTAATCTTGCGACTGGATGACGTCACCGATGACGTCATCAACTTCTAATCCATCTGCTGAATCTCCATACGACGTCGCTTCTGCCTTTGCACTTCGCTTCATCTGCTGAAATCCATCTGCTGATTGTGATGACATCAAGGCTGATGTCATCACAGCTCATTCCAAAACTAGCGCTTCTTCTCATCTGCTGAATCCTCAACTGTAGCTCCTGCTGAACTTCTTCGTTCCAGCTCCATCTACGCTTCTTCTTCTTCTTGAATAACGACTGTTGATAGATTCATCAACAGTACTTATAAACGCGACTACTGATAGATTCATCAGCAGTACTTATAAACGCGACTACTGATAGATTCATCAGCAGTACTTATAAATGCTTCCTCTCTTGCGCTTCCGCTGATCTTCATCATCTCGAATTAAATCTTCAGCTCGCTTCTCTATTCCTGTATCAGCTGGTTCACTTTGCTCTTTAGCGCTTGCAGCTGATCTTCATCATCTGCTAGATTAATATGCTCCAGCTGGTCTTTCTTTGGCCTACGCCTGATTACAAACAACTGAAATAACTCTGGACGTCTCCATTGCTAATTCAACTGCTGATTCCTTGAACGCCAAACCAACTGCTGAACATTCATTGTGAACCATCTGCTGATCATATTCTTCGACCTGAAATCTGCGCACTTAGAATAGAATTGTTAGAATAACAACAACAGGTTTTGTGTAATTCAAAACTTAATTAGGATCTGTAAAAACAGATCCAACAAAAGAGTTCCAAGAAAAACACCATCGCGGATTCAACCACTGAGGCTGAGTACATTGCAGCATCAGCTGCTGCTAAGGAGGCGGTTTGGATAAGGAAGTTCGTCCAAGAGTTGGGCGTCATCCCTGATGGAGTTGGTCCAGTCCCGGTGTACTGCAACAACACGGGTGCCGTTGCGCAAGCAAAGGAGCCTAGGTCTCACCAAAGTTGACATCTGTTTTTATTCCGTTATAAAGAGAGGTCTGATGCTTACGTCATTTCTTTTAGTTGTTTGAAATCTGATGACGTCACTCACAAGGGGTGTTGACATCTGGTTTGACCAAGAGAGATCTGTTTTATTTCTCCTTTGTTGTTCGAAACAGATTTCATATTGTTCACTTAAAACAGATTTCTCCTATTTCTTCTTCAATACTTCTTCGATTGATACAGAAAGCATAGGTTCGGATTCCTTATTCAATTCCGAATCATTTCAAAGATTTATTCGATTCAATTGATAGATTCAAGTAGTATTTTTATTCAGTTTTCATCTTCGCAAGCATTACAAGGAAATCCTTTATAGTTCCAGAACATCGTTAAACAAATGAAAAACCAGTAACTCGAAAAAGAAAAGGAAAACAGATTTCAGAAAGAAAGAAAGAGCTATGAAACGTTTTAAGAAATGTTTTAAGTTATGACAACAAAGAGGGTCCCCAGAGAAAAGGTGAGTGCGCGGCTGACGAACCGTGTGCCCTTTTAACCAGGAAGGATTACGATTACAGGTCGACGGATCTGTATACCCCTTCAACCATGAGCTTTATGCTAAGAGACTGTTAACAGGAGTTTGATCAAACGAAATGGACCAAATGTTTAAAGTGTTGTCATAATTTCCAGAAAATGAATGAAGAGCATAAGTGTGATTGCGATCGCAGCTCTTAAGAATGTTTAAAGAAAATGTTTTCAGAATTGATTCATGTTTTATGCTTTCATACTTATGTTTACGCTTGTTTATTCATAAGCGTGATTCAAGTTCAGACTCCAGTATGTATTAGTTCATGGACGATTGTATGATTTGCTTTCGTTATTCAAGATTTTACCTGCTGGGCCTTTGGCTCACTAGTTTTAATTGAGTGCAGGTAATTCACAGTAGGAAGCTGGAGGGAGATGAACAGAATGGAAGGGATGTGTTTATCGTGGACAACAGATTTCTTTATTTCCTTCTGTTCCAGATTTAATAGTTTCTTTTTGGAAAACTTTTGTATAGTACTAAATTTGTTATGAATTTGTATCAAAATAGATTTCTAAATTAGTTATGTTATAGGAATCTGTACCAGACGTTATCACACTACGAGATGTATCATTTAAATATGATATTTCAGATTTTATCATTTCCGTACCTTTGCATGAGTTATTCCAGATTTCTCATCTTCGAATGTGAATAACTTTATTATTCTCGTTTCAACCCAGATAGTTAGTAGTGATCCATTATCCGATGTTTATAACTTTGATTTCATTCAATTGAACCCCAAAACTTATGATTATTCCGTCAAGAAAATGTGGGTCGTTACAGTTGGTATCACAGCATGGTCCTTGAGATAAACACACTTCCAGTCTGAGCAGATCTCTCCAGCCTCTTCAAAATTTGTGAGTTTTACATTCATGTTTTAGTATAGAGTAATCTCTCATATATAATTGTGGTGGATTTGGACCACCCTTTTTCAGATATGTCAGGAAGAGGTAGAGGAAGAAGGAATTATGCCGAAGGAGATAGTGAATCAGAAGGCATAACTCCAGTCCTTGCCAATATGGCTCAACTCCTAAAGCGTTTAGTTGATCAGACCTCTAATGGGAATGGTCATTCTTCGAGTAGAATGAGTAATAGAGAAGATCCTCAAGAGAAATTTAGGAGGCAACGACCTCAAGAATGTTCTGGCACTACCGATCCCCTGGTGGCAGAAAGCTGGATAAAATCCATGGAGGTGATATTCGATTATCTTCATCTGACAGAACTAGAGAGACCCCGATGTGCAATCTATATGTTGCGGGGCGATGCTATGATGTGGTGGGAAGGAGCCAAGTTATCAGTGGACTTGGAAACTCTCACATGGGAAGAATTCAAAAGGGTTTTCTTCGAACAATATTTCACGGTGGATGTTAGAGAGCAGATCCAGAGTGAATTTCTAACTCTGAAGCAAGAAGGAATGGCAATGCGGGATTACATCCGTAAGTTCGAGAGAGGATGTTATTTTGTTCCACTGATAGGGACAAATGCAGAGGCCAAGCTTCGCCACTTCGTCAATGGGTTGAAGCCCATGATCAAACATGACGTTAGGTTGGCAGAACCAGTAGATTACAGAACTGCGGTGAACAAAGCCCTCCGGGCAGAGCAAGACTGGAAAGCAATCGATGATGAGAGGCAATTGAAGAGACAAGCTTTCCAGCAGAATGATAAGAGGAAATTCAAGAAACAAAACAACCAGCAAGGGTCGAAAGGGAAGGGACCTATTGTTGCACAGCCAATTTCTTCAGTTCCTAACACTAAGAATAGGCCTCCATGTCCCATTTGCAAGAAGAAACATAAGGGACAGTGTCTTCAAGGACAGAACGTGTGTTATACTTGTGGTAAACCAGGCCACATGTCGAGAAGTTGTCCTCAGAAGAAACAACAGCAGCCACAACAACAACTCATCACAAGCAGAGCTTATGTGATGACAAAAGAAGAAGCTCCGGCAGACACCACTGTAGTAACGGGTAAAATTTCTGTAGCCAATATGCCTACCGTAGCATTATTAGATTCTGGTGCAACGCATTCTTTTGATCAGATAGATTTTTTAAGAAATTACCTGTTAAACCGGTAGAAATAGAAGTAGGATATTGTGTTCAGACTCCTACAGGAGAAAACATAGTAACCAATCGAGTAATTCGAAATGTAGAACTTGAATTGCAGGGTAATATTGTTTATGCAGATCTTATAGTATTACCTATGTTCGAATTTGACTTTATATTGGGAATATATTGGTTAGATAAACACGAAGCTGTTATAGACTTTAATCAGAGATCTGTTTTTATTAAGAAACCCGATGGAAATTCATTTTCATTCAAAGCTGGTAATTATGTGAAGACCATTAAGCTAATATCAGCGATGAAAGCCCAGAAATATTTAAGAAATGGTTGTCAGGGATTTTTGGTAAACATTATATCATTAGAACCTGAAAATAAAAAGAAACTAGAAGAAGTACCTGTTGTAAGAGAATTCCCAGATATTTTTCCAGAAGATGTTTCGGGTTTACCTCCCATTCGAGAATTAGAATTTACTATTTATTTAGTACCAGAAGCCGCTCCAATTTCAAAGCCTCCTTATAGACTTGCTCCTAAGGAAATGAAAGAATTAAAAGATCAGATTCAAGAACTACTGGATAAAGGTTTAATTAGACCCAGTACTTCACCTTGGGGTGCGCCAGTGCTTTTCGTAAAGAAGAAAGATGGGAGTATGCGTCTATGCATCGATTATAGGGAATTGAACAAACTAACGATTAATAATAAGTACCCTCTCCCTAGAATCGACGACTTATTTGATCAATTAAGAGGAGCTGCTGTATTTTCGAAAATAGACCTGAGATCTGGTTATCATCAGTTACGTGTAAAAGAAACAGATATCTCCAAAACAGCTTTTAGAACTAGATACGGCCATTTTGAATTTCTAGTTATGACCTTTGGATTAACGAATGCGCCGTCAGTGTTTATGGACTTAATGAATCGAGTATTTCAACCTTACTTAGATAGATTCGTAATCGTATTTATAGATGACATTTTGATTTACTCGAAGAACAGAGAAGAACACGAAGAACACCTTAGAGAGATTTTGCAGATTTTACGAAATAAACAATTATTTCCTAAGTTTAGTAAATGTGAGTTCTGGATTGACAAAGTAGTATTCTTAGGTCATATTATTTCAAAGAATGGAATAGAAGTAGATCCTTCAAAGGTGGAATCTGTTCGAGATTGTCCTGTACCTAAGAATGTCTCAGAAATCCGTAGTTTCCTAGGACTTGCAGGATATTACAGAAGATTTATAGAAGGATTCTCTAAGATTGCCGTTCCATTAACGGCCTTAACTAAGAAGAACGTGAAGTATGATTGGACTCCCAAATTCCAGGATTGACAAAGTAGTATTCTTAGGTCATATTATTTCAAAGAATGGAATAGAAGTAGATCCTTCAAAGGTGGAATCTGTTCGAGATTGTCCTGTACCTAAGAATGTCTCAGAAATCCGTAGTTTCCTAGGACTTGCAGGATATTACAGAAGATTTATAGAAGGATTCTCTAAGATTGCCGTTCCATTAACGGCCTTAACTAAGAAGAACGTGAAGTATGATTGGACTCCCAAATTCCAATCCAGCTTTGAGAAATTAAAACATGCATTAGTTGAAGCCCCTGTTCTAGCGTTACCAACAGAGAAAGGGAATTTTGTGATTTACACCGATGCATCGAAGACAGGGTTGGGAGCTGTTCTAATGCAAGAAAGAAAAGTAATTGCTTACGCTTCTAGGCAATTGAAGATTCATGAAAAGAATTATCCTACGCATGACCTTGAATTAGCAGTAGTAGTTTTCGCTTTAAAGATCTGGAGACACTATCTTTACGGTGAAAAATGTGAAATTTTTACAGACCATAAGAGCCTTAAGTATTTCTTTACGCAGAAAGAATTAAACATGAGACAGCGAAGATGGCTTGAATTGGTTAAGGATTACGATTGTGTAATCAGTTATCATCCAGGAAAAGCGAACTTGGTAGCAGACGCATTAAGTAGAAGAAGCGTGGGACTAGCACATATTTCAGTTCAGATCCCTCTAGCGTTAGAGATTAATCGATTTGAACTTGGGATAATTAGAAAGGAAAGTGCTGCTAAGTTATCAGTTCTTACGATCCAATCGACACTTAAAGATAGGATCAAAGAAGGGCAAGCGAGGGATGATCAACTCCAGAAATGGAAGAAACAAGACGAAAACAGAGGATCAAATCTGTATACAGTGGAAGAAGGAATTGTTAAATATCAAGGTAGACTGTGGGTACCGCGCACAGAAAATTTGTGCAATGAGATTTTGAATGAAGCCCACAATTCGCCATATTCAATTCATCCAGGCGGAACAAAGATGTTCAAAGATTTGCAAGCTCTGTTTTGGTGGCCAGGGATGAAACGTGACATCTGTAGATTTGTTGCAGAATGTTTAACATGCCAACAAGTTAAAGCAGAACACCAGAGGCCTGCGGGAATGTTAAAACCACTTCCTATACCTGTTTGGAAATGGGATAACATAGCAATGGATTTTGTTGTAGGATTACCCAGATCAGTTCAGGGTTTTAATGCAATTTGGGTAATAGTTGACAGATTAACTAAGTCTGCTCATTTTCTTCCTGTGAAGACAACTTATGATTTGAATAAGTATGCAGAGTTGTATATTAAGGAAATAGTCAGACTTCACGGCATTCCAAGTTCTGTAGTATCAGACAGGGATCCCAGATTCACTTCGAGATTCTGGAAAAGTTTACACCAAGCCTTAGCAACGAATCTAACTTTCAGTACAGCGTTCCATCCTCAAACCGATGGGCAATAAGAAAGAGTAATTCAAATACTGGAACATTTGTTAAGGGCTAGTGTTCTTGATTTTTCAGAAGGTTGGGATTCTAAGTTACCATTGATTGAATTCACCTATAACAACAGTTATCAAGCATCGATAGAAATGGCACCATATGAAGCTCTGTATGGCAGGAAGTGTCGATCACCAATTCTTTGGGATGATGTAGGTGAAAGAAATGAAATAGGTCCTGATGTTATTAGAACAGACCTCAGAAGCAATTAAGAGAATACGTGAAAGAATGAAGACTGCACAAAGTAGACAGAAAAGTTTTGCAGACGCTCATCGAAGAGATCTGAATTTTGTGGTAGGAGATCATGTGTTCCTCAAAGTTTCCCCAATGAAAGGTGTTTTGAGATTTGGAAAGAAAGGGAAGTTAAGTCCCAGATATGTTGGACCATTCCAGATCTTAGAAAGAATTGGAACGTTAGCGTATCGATTAGCGCTACCACCTCAGATGTCTACTGTCCATAACGCGTTCCATATTTCTGCACTTAGAAAATATATTGCGAACCCATCGCATGTAATCAGATTTGAACCAATGCAATTAGAACCAGACTTGACTTACGAAGAAACTCCAGAAAAGATTTTAGCAAAAGAAAATCGTAGGTTGAGAAACAGAACAATCTCAATGATCAAAGTGCAATGGACAAATCACTCAGAAAGAGAAGCAACGTGGGAAGTGGAATCTGATATGCAGAGAAACTACCCAGATTTCTTTAAGTAAGTAAATTTCGGGGACGAAATTCTTTTAAGGGGGGTAATTGTAACGATCAGATCTTTTAGAAGCCCACAATTAAGAACTTATGAGATTTGAGGGATTACAATGCTATTTGATTTCAATCTTCGAATTGATCAAGTTTCAGATTTCTGCCTATGCATTGATTAGCTTTTCTTTAGTTAAAGGCTAAATACCAGATTTCATGTATACGTGCATTTGATTTTGTTTCTTGCACGATGTTCAATCTTCATTTTATTATGGATTGATATTCAGATGTTATGAATACGATTATAGCAGAGGTTTAGTTGATTTCTACAAGCCAAATGAATCCTTTTTTTAACTAAAAAGAAGTTCGGATTTCATTGTGCATATTTTATCTTAAAACAGGGTACGCTTCTAGTGTATTTGAGCATATTGATTAAACGTGTTTTCCTTCCTTAGACTTTGTAAATCATATAAATAGGACATTAAGCTGCTTCATGCATCATTACTTTCAAATCAAAAGCATATTGAAGCGGTGCTCTTTCTAAAGAAACCGAAGAGAAATCTTTCAAAGTGTTTTTAAAGGAAACAGGCGGTGCGTAGAACTCTGCTAGAATTCTGCTGTTCTTGTGTTAAAGATACCAGGCAAGTAAACTCTGTTTCTTGCTCACTCAATAGAAAGCATATATTCAATTCTGTTTTTATGATTATGTATGGTTTTAAAGAAAAGGGACATGGCCTCGGCTGTTCTTCAAGAAAACCGTAAAGTTCATGCTATGTTTTCGAAAGAAGTTGAGTTACTGTATTTTGATTCAAAGATGATTTAGAAAATGTTTTGATGATGTTCTTCTAATGAATTCCTGAGGTTTTCAGTGATTCATTCATCGAAGTAGCTTACAAGTAGCTTATTCGATCTTTTCCAGAAGTTTCATAAGATATTTCGAAGTCTTTAGAGGAGGGTAACCTTCGTAGTTCATGGTTATCTACGTGTTGAGTATGAGATCTGGTTCTTACACCATTGATTGAATTTCTATGATAAGCAGATTTCTAAGAGAAGAGATTTGTTTACGTGTTAAGTTAGTTCAGATTTCTATTGTTGTTCATGGGATCTGAATTGTTTCTTCTTCGTTGAAGCACCTTCATTGATTTCAGATTTCATACTGTTCATTGATTTCAGATTTCATACTGTTCATTGATTTCATATTTCATTTTTGTACATGAGACCTGGTTTTGTTAAATGGTTGACTTTTTAGATGGTCGTTGACATCTGTTTTTATTCCGTTATAAAGAGAGGTCTGATGCTTACGTCATTTCTATTAGTTGTTTGAAATCTGATGACGTCACTCACAAGGGGTGTTGACATCTGGTTTGACCAAGAGAGATCTGTTTTATTTCTCCTTTGTTGTTCGAAACAGATTTCATATTGTTCACTTAAAACAGATTTCTCCTATTTCTTCTTCAATACTTTTTCGATTGATACAGAAAGCATAGGTTCGGATTCCTTATTCAATTCCGAATCATTTCAAAGATTTATTCGATTCAATTGATAGATTCAAGTAGTATTTTTATTCAGTTTTCATCTTCGCAAGCATTACAAGGAAATCCTTTATAGTTCCAGAACATCGTTAAACAAATGAAAAACCAGTAACTCGAACAAGAAAAGGAAAACAGATTTCAGAAAGAAAGAAAGAGCTATGAAACGTTTTAAGAAATGTTTTAAGTTATGACAACAAAGAGGGTCCCCAGTGAAAAGGTGAGTGCGCGGCTGACGAACCGTGTGCCCTTTTAACCAGGAAGGATTAGGATTACAGGTCGACGGATCTGTATACCCCTTCAACCATGAGCCATAGTGCTAAGACTGATATCAGGAGTTTGATCAAACGAAATGGACCAAATGTTTAAATTGTTGTCATAATTTTCCAGAAAATGAATAAAGAGCACGAGTGTGACATACCCACTATCACATCTAACTTACACTATAGTTCATTCTAGGTCTTTACTCAACGCAATTGTTAATCATTATACAACACAATGAAAGTAAAGAATGCCATATAAACAAATGCGAATATCATATATAAAGATCGTTTCATACAAGATCTATGAACCCACACGCCACAAGTTGGCTAGTTGGACATCTACTCTAACACAGACGTTATCACACTACGAGATGTATCATTTAAATATGATATATCAGATTTCATCATTTCCGCACCTTTGCATGAGTTATTCCAGATTTTATCATCTTCGAATGTGAATAATTTATTATTCTCGTTTCAACCCAGATAGTTAGTAGCGATCCATTCTCCGATGTTTATAACTTTTGATTTCATTCAATTGAACCCCAAAACTTATGATTATTCCGTCAAGAAAATTAGGGTCGTTACACTAGCTCTGGCCTTGGTTACCACAGCTCGGCGCCTCCGACCCTATTTCTTATCTCATCCGATCACAGTGCTTACTAACAGTGCTCTCGGGCAGATTGTCTCTCATCCCGATGCTTCTGAAAGACTTTTTAAGTGGGTGACCGAGCTCAATGAGTGTGACATACAGTTTAAGCCTCGGGCAGCCATCAAGGCACAAGCCTTGGCAGATTTCTTGGCGGAAACAGTGTCCCTTGAGCAGGAAGAGAGGTGGAAGGTGTATGTTGATGGGTTTTCTTGTTCCTCAGGGAGTGGCGTTGGCATAGTTATGGTGTCCCCCCTGGGGGGAGGAAACAAGCTTGGCAATTACTCTTGATTTCAAAGCTTCCAACAACGAGGCCGAGTATAAAGCCTTGCTTATCGGACTCCGAGCCACAAAGAACATGGGGATAGCTCGGGTCCTGCTCTATTCTGACTCTCAGTTGGTGATTCAACAGAGCAACGGGAAATTCGATATCAAGAATGAAAAGATGGTGAAGTATGCGGAGGCATTAAACAAACTGACCTAGGCTTTTTCCGAGGTGGTTCTGGAGCAGGTACCTCGGGAAAACAATGAAAAGGCAGACAAACTTGCGAAGATGGCTAGCTCTCTTGCTCCATCCTCGGGAAAGGAGATACAAGGGAAGGAATTAGTGTCACAGGTATATCAGGTCGGGAAGAGTCAAGGGGGAGTGTCTACCTCAGATTGGCGACATGATATCCTGGAGTATCTCCTGCGGAAAGTGGTGCCCGACGACCCTCTACGTGCTCGGGAACTCAAACGTCGAGCACCACGCTTTGTTATATTGGATGATAAGTTGTACAAGATGTCTTTTTCGCGGCCGCTGCTGAAGTGTCTGGGTCCCGAGGAGGCCAAGTGTGTACTGAAAGAGATTCATGAGCGGTGTTGTGGCAATCACCTCGGCGCGGTAGCTCTAGCTCGGAAAGCCACACTTGCAGGTTTCTTTTGGCATACTATGCAACAGGATTCTACTGCCCTTGTCCGATCTTGTCAGGGCTGCCAGAAGCATGCTAATCTCCAAAAACAGCCCGCCGAGCCCTTGAAACTATTATCTCTTCATGCCCATTTGATCAATGGGGCGTGGATATTGTGGGACCTTTCCCACCAGCTGGAGGACAAAGGAAGTTCTTATCAGTTGCGGTAGACTACTTCTCTAAGTGGGTGGAGGCTGAGCCCTTGGCGAGAATATCCGAGGCCGAGGTGTTGAAGTTTCTGTGGAAGAACATCGTCTGCCGATTCGGAATACCTCGGTGACTTATTTCTGATAACGGAAGAAAGTTATGCAGAGCTAAAGTTCAGGCATGGTGTCAAGAATTGAAAATTGAGCAAGTCTTCACCTCGGTGGCCTAACCTCAGAGCAATGGACAGGTAGAGGTCACCAACCGAACCATCGTACAAGCCCTCAAAGCACGACTGGAATCAGCTCGGGGGAGATGGGCGGATGAATTACCCAGTGTTCTTTGGGCTTATCGGACAACTACCCGAGCAGCGGTGGGCGAAACACCTTATTCCATGGTGTATGGTACAGAGGCACTGCTACCAGCTGAGATCGGGCAGATAGTCTTCGGGTCATGGAGTATGCCTGTTAGAGTAGATGCCCAACTAGCCAACTTGTGGCGTATGGGTTTATAGACTCTTGTATGAAACAATCTTTATATATGATATTCGCATTTATTTATATGGCTTTCTTTACTTTCATTATGTGTGTAATGATTTACAATTGCGTTGAGTAAAGACCTAGAATGCACTAAAGCGTATGTTAGATGTGATAGTGGGTATGACGGCTATCATGAAACACATCTAATAGTCGCTGTGTATTCTGAATATGTTCCTAGTCGATTGGGTCGTCAAAATAAGGATAAGGCCGCCCGAGTTCGAGATTAGTATCTGCGATGAGAAGTACCATGTTTCATTGGTAGGGAACATTGTGATGTTCTGAGCATGCAGATAGATAGTGACCTGGTGATCTATCGAACTACCCTCCTTCGAACTTTCCAAGTGGTTACCATTTGTCGAGTGGATAAGTCCGAGGTCTTGGTTGTACTGATTAGTCCTCAAGACTCGAAACGTCATTGAGACTCTACATGATAGGCATCTCACTTTGACCCGTTTGCCGACTCACTTGGGGTCATAAGGCGTCGGGATTGGGTGAGACCCCGATGCATGTAGGAGTCGATGCATCGTTGTCGAGGATTCACCGCTCGCAGACATGCGTGGATATCCTATGCTATCTGAGGAGATAATAGTGTATAAATCTTTGGCCAGAGTACTAGAAGTGTTTTAGGTAAATGTGTTAACCTAGTTACACTCACGATGTCACTATTCGATCTCCAAGATGTATGCATAGCTATCGGATCTATAGCGACTCTCGATTTACCAATGGTCATTGATCTGATCGGGATATATGGATTGAAAGGACCGTACTGTACGCTAACCACGACCAACTGGTTCTTGCAGGCACTATCAGTGATACCTAGGGGATCATGGGGCGATGTTGCTAGACGCTCTTACCATGATCCGTTGGGCAGGTCCGGAATTGTGATTCCGGAGCCACAATGGTTGTGGGCCCACGGCTAGCTGTATCCCTGAACCATTTAGGGTCACACAAGTACTAGATTCGAGATTCCCACACGGATACTCAGCTCAATGTGTTGAGCACGAGAAGAGGATTTCGGGAAGTGCGACTTCCTAAAAGTCAACAGGGGTCAAACCGGGGTTTCCCGCTGTTGAGGGGCAAAACGGTCATTTTGCACTGGGGTTCTGAAAAACGTTTTTTCAGATCATATTATTCAGTTTCGGAAACTGAGTCGATCGGTCCGATCTGATCGGTGATCGGAGTTACGATGAAGTCTCGGTGGTGGAGATGAACTGAATGTTCATTGTTGGACCCGGGCCCGTTGGGCCGGTCCAAGTCCAACACTTAATCTATTTAATATAGACTTAAGAGACTTGATTAAACAATTAACTCATCTCAACCCTAACCCTAAAAGCATTAGCCGCCTCCCCTCCTCTCCACATACGCCGCCGCCGCCACCGCCCGTCTTCGCCGGAAAATCGTTTCCGGCCAATTCGACGAGAAGAATCCGTTCGTGCTGATCTCGTCAGTCCTTCTAGTGCAGGCTGACGAAGGAGTCTCGTTTCTGGTCGTGGACCGGATTGGCGATATCTACCGCAATCTACCGAGAAGAGCCGACGTTATTGTAACTACGGTTGGAGCCAGGCACAAGTGCCAGCAAGGTAGTGGTTTTGAACACCCTATGAATGTCAAATTGTGAATTCAATTTTTCGTATTGATCGTCTCCCGGCATCTGTTTTCTGTTCTTCCGCTGCCTAGCCGGGGGGCGGATCCGGACCCCCAAAAGTGGTATCAGAGCCAGGTTTTTCGGATCTGATCATACAAATTGCCATAATTGTATCTAATGTCTTGAATTTTCAGATCGATTGAAACAAATAAAATTCGAAGAATCAGTCGCGGCACCGCCGTGCGTGGCGGTGCCCCTCCCCGCACGCACTCGTGCACACGGCAGCGCGATGGTCACGCGATGACCTTGCAAGTCGTGCGGCCGATGGAAGCGATTGTGCGCTCGGGCTGCGCGAAGGATGGCGATGCGTCGCGCAAATTTTTGCGCATGGAACGGCGCCTCACTCACTGCTAGAAAGTTGCCTCCCTCGCGGTGCAGCGCGCGGCCGTGCGCCTGGAGTGGCGCGACGATGCACGAACTGCTGCGCAACACCACCACTGGAAGCGCGCTGCCTTGCGCCGCCTTGGGCGATCGCTGGTGGCCGCCTCGCACGTTTTTGTTTCCCGCCCTTGCGCCGCTCCACTCTGCTCGTCTGCTGCGCGCCATGGCCGATGCTGTGACATCCTGCTGCACGCACGATTGGCGCACGTCGTCGATGGAGCGCCGCGCTTGTCGCGTCCGCGTGCACCCCTTGCGGCGCGCGCGATTTCGAAGGACAAGCCCGTCCTCCTTCTGGGTTCTTCTTCCTCTGTGAAGAAGGGACCCAGACGCAAGAGCAAGAAGCGTTCTGCTCCTGCAAAGGAGGAAAAGTCTGCCAAGAAGCCAAAGGCAAAGGCTTCTAAGCCAAACAAGAGAGAGGACGTTTGCCACCACTGCCACAAGGCTGGGCATTGGAGGAGGAACTGCAAGGAGTACCTCGAGCAGTTGCGAACTGCAAAAGGTATGTTCTATATTGAAATAAATATGTCTCTAAATTCAACTTCTTGGGTACTTGATACCGGATGTGGATCTCATATCTGCAATGATTTGCAGGTGATGACAAGAAGTCGACGTCTTAGAGAGGGTGAGACCCACTTGAGGCTTGGCAATGGAGCAACGGTTGCTGCTATAGCTATAGGAGATGTTTATTTATTTCTGTCTTCAAATTTTAAGTTGTTGTTACGAGACGTTTTATTTGTTCCTGAATTGATTAAAAACATTATATCTATTCCTATGCTTGATAGAGATGGATATTCTTGTATGTTTGCTAATTCGATTTGCAATATTTACAAGAATGAATGTTTAATTGGAATTGGGGAACGCGAAAACGATTATACACCTTAAAATTAAAAGACGTTCCAACTCGCGATTTCGAAGCACACACAACAACGATTAAACGGAAACACGATAACTTCAACCCAGCACAACTGTGGCACGCTAGGCTAGGTCACATTTCCCTAAGTAGGATGAACAAGCTAGTTAGGAGTGACTTGTTTGATCTGTCAGACATCAACTCCCTACCGACTTGTGAATCTGTCTGAAAGGAAAGATGACTAAGCAACCCTTCAAGGGCAAAGGTTAACGTGCCCAAGGCCTATTGGATTTGATCCATACTGATGTGTGCGG
>KV016257.1:11861-25300 GCA_001598015.1 Dorcoceras hygrometricum
GCCATCACATAGCATCGAGTTTTAACCTCGTCGTCCCACCATTGTTTAAGCGTTACCAGCTCCTCAGGGCTGATATCGGCAGGGGCAAACTTCGGAGGTCTCTTCTCTATCGCATAAAGAAGTTTCTCCGAAGCCAATACAAGATTGAGGTTGCGGAGCCAGTCTTGGTAGTTCAGACCGGTGAACTTGTTGCTATCCAGTATAGCAGCGAGCGGGTTTTTCATCGAAACCATTTTATAATGCAGTAATACTGAAAAGGAAAGCAGACAAACATCACTGACTATATATAAAATAATCGCTAAGACATAAAACAAGGTCGTTAAGTTTTATGAATTCCCCTCCCACTATTTTAACGATTTCACCACCCTCTAATGAAATAGAGAAAGCAAGTTTCTTTAGTGGGTACACGGAGCCCAATCAAGCGATCATGGACCCGAATAATATCAGCCATCCATGACCCCCAAAAGGTAATTTCCGATTGCAACCGGTGCAACCTCCATGTATTCACCTCACGTTCAGTAAGGGCCCAATAATATGACGCCGTTTACTATCACGTGTCAAGATGACCCATCAATGTTGAGTCGTGAAGGACGGTCCCCTTAACGTCCCCAATAATATGAGCCAACGTTAAAGGGAGTTCCAACCGAACTCCCAACAATTGTCAATGGCGTGGACAGCTTTCCGGCATACATGACCCCCTCAATAATATGAGCCGGGCCATGTATACGGGTAGCATCGACGTACACCCATTGTTGATGGAAGGCAGGGAAATTTAAACAAATTTAAATTCCCTTTAGTTTATCGAATAAACATTTATCTTCATATAAGTTTTAAATCATATTTAAAACGAGGGATTTTATTTTTGAAAAATTTGGCCTCATGCATTTATTTTAAATCAAATTTAAAACATGAAACATGCGGACTCAATTAACTATATATCACATATATATAAATATTGGGATGATCGATCGCGAGAGCTATGCGGTCCGTGGTTGCCAGCCACGGACCTGGGTCCAATCCTAGGGGTAATGCAATATGCAATGCAATCCTATTACAATGCTTCCGGTTTTACAGATCTTCGGTCTTCAATATCCTTGATCGTCATTGTCCACCGTCTTCGGATGTCCTCCCACTAAATCTAGTAATTTTACATTTAAATTTATCATGACATATAAGGGATACATTTATCAAGGGGTGGAAACGGGCCACAAACAGGCCCACATTAAATGATAATCAAAATATTTACAACCGAATCACAAAAACCTATCGCATACACCTAACAAATTTGGGCACGGCTCTCGATCATCCCAATCATGCAGATAATCTAATTAACATGCATAAATTAAATAATCAAGTTATTTATTCACAAAATCATATTTTAATTACGAAATCGCATTTTATAAATGAAATCGTATTTTGTCGATAAAATCAAATTTTAATCAACAAAATCATATTTAATTTATAAAATCATGTTTCAAAATTAAAATCGTATTTTGCAATTTTAATTGTATCAAATTGGGCTTAAAACATTTCTAGGCCCAAAAATCTCAAAATTTCAAAATCGACCAAAACGGGCCCGTTATCGAATACCGGCCCGAAAACTTCACGGGCTGCCCGGGACAGGCCGAACTAAACCCTAGAGGAAATCAGCCGTCACGAAATCGTCGGAGCATCGCCGGACGTCGACCGCCAGCGGCGGCCGCCACCCATGAAATTCGTGCGCAGCAGCCGCGCTACGTCGTGCCAAGCGCGACGCACGGCCGCGCGCAACGTCGCGCGCCCAGCGATCATCATCGACCGCCGTGTAGCGCAACCAGTGCGCGATGTCCAGCCATCGAGCGGCCGATCTTCGTGCGCCATCGTGCGGCAAGCACACGGTGCAGCGGCCGATCTTCATGCGCCAAGGGCGGCGCATAGCAGCGCGCATGCTGCCCCCAATGTCGCGCAACCAGTGCGCATAAAGGAACGGCGGCGGCCGGCGGCCGAGTTCCAAAATTTCCTTTTGTTTTTCAATCGATTCAATCTGAAAAATTCAGAGATTAGATACAATAAGGCACAGTTGTATTGATCAGATCCGAGCCTTGGCTCTGATACCACTGTTGGGGAACCACGGCGGATCCAGATCACACCTCCCGGCGAGGCAGCGGAAGAACAAAATTTGGGCCGGGAGACGATCAATACAATTCAAAATCAAACATGCTATGACCATTCATAGGGTGTTTCTCGGGGTTACCTTGCTGGCAACTCGTGCATGGCTCCGACCAGTTTCGCGAGGAAACCGGCACTTCACGGTAGGCGGCGGTAGATTACGTCAATCAGGTCCACGACCGGATGGGAGACTCCTTCGTCAGCGTGCACTAGAAGGCCTGACGAGATCGGCGCGGACGGATTCTCCTCGTCAAGTTGGCCGGAACAAATTCCGGCGAGAGAGGCGGCGGCGGCTTTTGAGGAGAGGAGGGGCGGCGGCTACTAGAGCTTTTAGGGTTAGGGTTTGTTGCAAGTTGTTTGTTATTATGAAGCTTAAGTCTACATTAAGTAGACTTAATGATGGACTTGGACCGGCCCAACGGGCCCGGGTCCAACGGATGAACATTCGGTTCATCTCCATCACCGTGACTTCATCGTAACTCCGATCGCCGATCAGATCGGACCGATCGACTCAGTTTCCAAAACTGAGTACTATGATCTGAAAGACCATTTTTCAGAACCCCAGTGCAAAATGATCGTTTTGCCTCTCAACAGTGGAAATCTCGATTTGACCCCTGTTAACTTTTAGGAAGTCACACTCCCCAAAATTATCCTCAAGTGCTCAACACATTGAGCTCAGTATCCGTGCGGGAATCTGGAATCCAGTACTTGTGTGACCCTCAATGGTTCAGGGATACAGCTAGCCGTGGGCCCACAACCATTGCGGCTCCGGAATCACAATTCCGGACTTGCCCATCGGATCATGGTAAGAGCTTCTAGCAACATCGCCCCATGATCCCCTAGGTATCACTGATAGTGCCTGCAAGAACCAGTTGGTCGTGGTTAGCGTACAGTACGGTCCTTTCAATCCATATATCCCGATCAGATCAACGACCATTGGTAAATCGAGAGTCGCTAGAGATCCGATAGCTATGCATACATCTTGGAGATCGAATAGTGACATTGCGAGTGTAACTAGGTAAACACATTTTTCTACACTTCTAGTACTCTGGCCAGCGATTTATACACTATTATCCCCTCAGATAGCATAGGATATCCACGCATGTCTGTGAGCGGTGAATCCTCGACAACGATGTATCGACTCCTACATGCATCGGGGTCTCACCCAATCCCGCCGCCTAATGACCCCAAGTGAGTCGGCAAACGGGTCAAAGTGAGACGCCTATCATGTAGAGTCTCAATGACGTTTCGAGTCGTGAGGACTAATCAGTACAACCAAGACCTCGGACTTATCCACTCGACAAATGGTAACCACTTGGAAAGTCCAAACGAGGGTAGTTCGATAGATCACCAGGTCACTATCTATATGCATGCTCAGAACATCACAATGTTCCCTACCAATGAAACATGGTACTTCGCATCGCAGATACTAGTCTCAATCTCGGGCGGCCTTATCCTCATTTTGACGGCCCAATCGACTAGGAACTAATTCAGAATACACAATGACTATTAGATGTGATTCATGATAGCCGTCATACCCACTATCACATCTAACATACACTATAGTGCATTCTAGGTCTTTACTCAACGCAATTGTTAATCATTATACAACACAATGAAAGTAAAGAATGCCATATAAATAAATGCGAATATCATATATAAAGATTGTCATATACAAGAGTCTATAAACCCACACGCCACAATTTGGCTAGTTGGGCATCTACTCTAACAGAGAGGACACCTACCTATGTGCCACGGGGTCACTCTATCTAAGTCTATGTGTCCAAAGACTGATGAGGAGATAGAGAGTATGACACGCGTGCCATATGCCTCGGCAATAGATAGCATTATGTATGGAATGATCTCAACTAGACCAGATGTCGCATATGCTCTGAGTGTCGCGAGCCGTTACCAAGCCAACCCCGGCTAGATGCATTGGAAGGCCGTGAAAGATATTCTTAAGTACTTACGAAGGACTAAGAATATGTTCATGGTCTATGGGGGTGGTGAACTGAAATTGGAAGGCTACACTGATTCTAACTTCCAATGTGATGTGGATGATTCGAAGTCAACCTCTGAATTTGTATTCATGCTCAATGGTGGTGCTGTCTCTTGGAAGAGTTCCAAGCAAGACACCATCGCGGATTCAACCACTGAGGCTGAGTACATCGTAGCATCAGCTGCTGCTAAAGAGGCGGTTTGTATGAGGAATTTTGTCCAAGAGTTGAGCGTAATCCCTGAAGGAGTTGGTCCAGTCCCGGTGTACTGTGACAACACGGGTGCCGTTGCGCAAGCAAAGGAGCCTAGGTCTCACCAAAGATCCAAACATATACTGAGGAAATATCACATAATCCGGGATATTGTGGCTAGAGGTGACATAGCAGTCGAGAGAGTCGCCTCTGCAGATGTGAGGCTCTCTGCTCACAATTATCTTCTAATCTCATTATGTGGGCGATTAATTAAACTAACAAGTTTAATTTGTCTAATCTAGTAGTAGTTTTTTTTTCTTTTAAATGCGCAAGAGCTGGTCACTTAAAATTGTTCAGAACACTATTCATTGTCCAAAAGCTGGTTTTATATTATACGACAACTGTACAATGTCTTCATCATTACCTCTACTGATTACAACATCTAATCAGTACTACAAAACCCGATTTTGTGTTACTACCATTAAACATGTCAAGACTAAACCAGCAGCAACTCTCTAGTAATTTTTAGTCTTCGCCCTTTACTTCGGTAATCAGCTCTCACTACCCTGGTCCCTTCAATTCAGCTCTCTCTTCTCCCTGTTGTCATGCACACATACAAAACACAACAACAGCCGGATAACTCCGGTGAGAACATTTCTCAGTATAATTCAACAGTTATAAATAATATCAATAAAACACATAACAGTCTATCAACTGAAATAAAATGCAATGCATGATTCTATCTCATCTCTTCGGGCCCAGAATTGATTCCATTTCAGTTCGATGCCATCAAGATTCGTATACGATCTTGACATGAATATTCATCTACCGAAACCATCTCCGGCTTTGAAAATCAGGCCAACTAAGTCCTGGGCATTAGAATCAATTCAATTCACTTCAATATGGAATCTCATGCAAATATAAAAGATCCACTACCTGTGATGGATCGACACATACAGAATTCAAGTTCTAAATCAAGAACAGTAATCAACATGTATGTGATTTCATCGGGATACTCAAGAAAACACATTCTTGAGTAATCTAATCCCTGACTCTACTGTCAAATTATACCTTCGTATTCTCTGTTTTGAAAACACTTAACTTCTTGTTTTCAAACTCTGTTTCAACACTTCCCGGGAACTTCACAGAATCACAGTTCAATATCAATATTCTCGGTGTTCCCAGTATTCGAATTCAATCTTATTTATAAGTGCAAGTCTCTGGTTCTGGTGGAATTTCCAACGCAATCGGTATGAATTCCACGTGTCATGCTGAGTATTGATTTCCCAGATCAGGATATACTCACACCGCTTCGAAGCCAGATTCAATTTCATACATATCGATTAACAGATTCCTCAACTGTTATCAGTCGCCGTTAAATGGTTGTCATATAAGAAATCCTACGATTGGATTAATCCTCTCAAATCCTCGCCTGCTGATTGCTAAAATCAATCGAGGAGATCAGCAGAAGTCTATTAGCAGGTGCCTTCTTTTCCTCTCGTTAAAATCAGCAAAAGAAATCAAAAGTTGTATTCGAAATTACAATCTCGAAACGATACCGTTCCAACTAAACGAAACGACGCCGCAACGTTTTACCAGCAGGCAATAATATCTCTTGCAAAGAACCAGATGCTGGTTGTCGAATTCCCTTCAAAACCCATCAGCAGCTGGTTACGCAAAATTACTCAAAAACGACGACGCGTCAACTAATCTAGACGACGCCGTACTAGATATGCCACATCGCTACCAACTGCTGGTCAACCAGCAGGCATCTATCCTTCACAACGATTCAAAACCAGCAGTTGCACTTAACCCAAACGACGTCACTGCGCCTACAACAACCAGCAGTCCAGCAGGCATCTATCCTTCACAACGATTCAAAACCAGCAGTTGCACTTAACCAAACGACGTCACTGCGCCTACAACAACCAGCAGTTGCACAAAGGAAACTCCTGCTGCTGGTTTCTACACGCAAAACAGTACTCGCCACGCGTCACTCCCTCGTGGATCCTTTCAATTGTGCGCGCCAACCACAGCAGCAACCATCTCAAATACAACGCAACTGCCGAAACTAGTAGTCAACACTCAAAAACGTTGACTAACACGTGTCGCTTCCTCGGTCTGTCTCGCGCTACCTGCAACATCGACCAGCAGCAACACGACTAAAACCAGTAGGTATATAAGAAAACTCCTGCAATAGTAATCAACACGTGGCATTTCTTCATTAACCCTTGTACTAGCACGTTTGCTGCCAGCAGCAATTCTTCCCACAAAACTACTACCATTGACTCTCGTTGACTTCGTTACTATGGACTGCTGCCGACCGATTTCTTTAATTCGCTTCGTCTAATTCCAACACTTAGCGGAATTCAACGATATAAAAAAAATCCTCAACACACACAATACTTCCAGAAGAAATCCGATATCATCAGTTATCCTTCATCAAAATCTATCATTTGAAAATCTGGAAATCTCGGAATTACTAATTCTCTTCTTAATTATTTCGGGCATTACATTTCTCCCCCTCTCAAATTTGAGTTCGTCCTCGAACTCATCAGTAGTCTCTATACATATATACATGTGAACCATGTAATAAAAGAACTTGCAGAAAACTGACCTTATTGGAACAAAGATGGAATCTTTGCCTCATATCATCTTCCACCTCCCATGTTGCTTCGTCAACTCCGTATTGATTCCATTGAATTTTCACCAATGGTATAGTTTCCGTTCGGAGTTGTTTATTCTTTCGATCAAGTATCTGAATTGGTTGTTCACAATAACTCAAAGTTTCATCGAGTTCAGCTTCATCAGCAGGAATAACATTTTTGAAACAAAGTTAGCCACATCTGCCTTCATTTGTTTCCACCAGTACTGCTTCTTCAAATCATTGTACATCCTCCTGCCTCCTGGATGCACACTAAATCTACTTCTATGAGCCTCATTCAATATCTGCTGTTTTAATTTTTGCTATATCTGGGACAACCAGTCTACTATTTACATACAAAACATCATCCGTGTTCACTTTATACTCCGACTGATGTCCAGATTTAATCATTTCAACCGACTTCCGAATGCTCTGGTTAGCATGATCACTTAGATTCTTGGAATAGATCAGAATATCATCAATGAATACGATCACAAAATCATCCAAATACCTCTGAAAGACTCGGTTCATTAAGCTCATAAACACCGCTGGTGCATTGGTCAATCCAAAAGGCATAACAACAACTCATAGTGACCATACCTCGTCCGAAAAGTAGTTTTCAATATATCCTCATCTCTGACTCTCAACTGATGATAACCGGATCTCAAATCAATTTTCGAATATACTGACGATCCCTGCAACTGATCAAAAAAATCATCTATTAAAGGTAACGGATATCGATTCTTTACCGTTGCTTTGTTCAGCTGCCGGTAGTCAATACACAATCTCATCGATCCATCTTTCTTTCTCACAAATAAGACTGGAGCACCCCAAGGAGAAACACTTGGTCTAATGTATTCCTTGGCAAGAAGATCCTCCAGCTGCTCTTTCAATTCCTTTAGTTCAATTGGTGCCATTCGGTACGGTGCTTTTGATATCGGTTGTGTACCTGGCAGCAATTCAATGCTTAAATCTACCTCTCGATACAATAGATTATTCATGGTAATAGTAGAGACCAAAGGAATTCTGGCTCGTGATCCTTTACCATAGAATTTCCATTCATCGGCTTTCTAAGGTCCGACCACTTTCTGAAAACACTCTACGATTGCCCTGTACTTGGTTAACATATCTATGCCAACAATACCATCAAAATCGGATAATCCAAGCACCACACAATCAATCTCAATCTCATGCCCCTCAGACTGTAGTACGCAATTTCTAACAACTTTGATCGATAATGTTCCCTTCCCCCGAGGTGAAGAAATCGATACCATCTCAGCTAAGGGTTCAACAGGTAAGTCATGTGATACAACAAAGTGTTCCGAAATAAAGGTGTGTGAAGCACCAGTATCCATTACCACATAAACAGGAAAATTACACATATAGCAATTACCTGCGATCACCTCATCAGGAACCGCCTATGCTTGCTCCTCAGTCAATGCAAACACTCTTGATTGTTGTTTAGGAGGTTGGCTCACTGTCTGGCTCCCTCCTTGTCTACCCTGCTGCTGATTCGGGGTTTGAAATGAATGTATAGAAGACACTTGCCTTCCTGCCCCTGAATTCTGTGAACTTTCAACACCACGTTGAGGACAAATTCTTGCAAAATGTCCAGGTTGATTGCAGAGGTTGCAACGACCAAATACTCCTCTACACTGTTATGTATTATGTCGTCCTCCACATTTAGCACCAGTACACATCGGGTGTCTGCCCCGTTTCCCTCTGTTTAGTTTCATTCGAACTAGCGGAGCTACTGGTACCTGAACGTTTGATTTGCTTTCCTCTTCCCTTAAAGAAATTCTTCTTCCCACTACTGCTGCTTCCAGCATCAAATCGAGGGGGTGGTGGAATTTGTGGGTTCTCCTGTGATGATCTTGCTGCTAGTGGCACAAATTGTGCTCGTCATTGCCTTAGTAATCCAGCTTCTGCGCCTTTTGCGCGATTAAGTGCATCCGCAAAGGTATTGGGTCTCCCAGTATTCACCAAGGTGAACACATCTGGATGCAACCCATTTATAAACTGATCGGCTTGTGCTTCATCGCTGATAGCAATATGTGGAGCAAATTTGAGCAAACTCGTGAACTTGGCAACATACTCTTCAATATTCAATTGCCCCTGTTTCAAATTCGCAAATTCTGCTCCTTTATCCTTCCGATAACAAACTGGGAAGAATCTTTGGTAAAAAGCGGTTATAAACACTGTCCAAGTAACCACTGTGCCCTGATTTTCCAGTGCTTTCTTCGTTGCCACCCGCCAACTTTTCCCAAGACCATGCAACTGGTGTACAATTAATTTCACCCGACGATCATCGGTATAATCAAGCGCTTCAAATAACTGTTCTATATCTTCTAACCAGTTTTCACAGTCTATCGCACTTTCGGTTCCTGTCAAAGTCGGTGGTTTAAAAGACTGAAATCGTTTCAACAAGGTTTCCATCGGGGTAGCAGCGGTCTTCAGTACATCAGTCGATATACTACCCTGCTCAGTCTGTCTATTAGTTGCTCTTCAAGGAGGCATATCTAAACATCAAACAGACTGATCAAATTTCCTCATCAATTGCTAATAAGTCAGTCTCAGTCCCTCCTCTGAGTAACATGCATGAATATACTGCTTCTCCAGAGATCGAGTTCTTATTCAGGGGTAATTCAATACATGCTACTTATTCTCTTCTCAAAGAGCATGTAATTCTTTCAACTTCTCGGTATACTCTTACCATTTTTATCACAATAATCAAGTGGTATAAATTCAAAACAGTAAGCCATATACCACACAAGCATGCAATCAATGGTTATGAGATTAATCAGGATAAATCAATCTACCCCACTCATCTATCTTAATTCAGTCTCTTCATGGTTTAATCTGCTCTGATACCACCTGTTGTGAGGCTCTCTGCTCACAATTATCTTCTAATCTCATTATGTGGGCGATTAATTAAACTAAAAAGTTTAATTTGTCTAATCTAGTAGTAGTTTTATTTTTTTTTCTTTTAAATGCGCAAGAGCTGGTTACGTAAAATTGTTCAGAACACTATTCATTGTCCAAAAGAGGGTTTTATATTATACGACAACTGTACAATGTCTATCATTATTACCTATACTGATTACAACATCTAATCAGTACTACAAAACCCGATTTTGTGTTACTACAATTAAACATGTCAAGACTAAACCAGCAGCAACTCTCTAGTACTTTTTAGTCTTCGCCCTTTACTTCGGTAATCAGCTCTCACTACCCTGGTCCCTTCAATTCAGCTCTCTCTTCTCCCTGTTGTCATGCACACATACAAAACACAACAACAGCCGGATAACTCCGGCGAGAACATTTCTCAGTATAATTCAACTGGTATAAATAATATCAATAAAACACATAACAGTCTATCAACTGAAATAAAATGCAATGCATGATTCTATCTCATCTCTTCGGGCCCAGAATTGATTCCATTACAGTTCGATGCCATCAAGATTCGTATACGATCTTGACAAGAATATTCATCTATCGAAACCATCTCCGGATTCGAAAATCAGGCCAACTCAGTCCTCGGCATTAGAATCAATTCAATTCTCTTCAATATGCAATCTCATGCAAATATAAAAGATCCACTACCTGTGATGGATCGACACATACAAAATTCAAGTTCTAAATCAAGAACAGTAATCAAAATGTATGTGATTTCATCGGGATACTCAAGAAAACTCATTCTTGAGTAATCAAATCCCTGACTCTACTGTCAAATTATACCTTCGTATTCTCTGTTTCGAAAACACTTCACTTCTTGTTTTCAAACTCTGTTTCAATACTTCCCGGGAACTTCACAGAATCACAGTTCAATATCAATATTCGCGGTTTTCCAAGTGTTCGAATTCAATCTTATTTATAAGTGCAAGTCTCTGGTTCTGGTGGAATTTCCAACGCAATCGGTATGAATTCCACGTGTCATGCTGAGTATTGATTTCCCAGATCAGGATATACTCACACCGCTTCGAAGCCAGATTCAATTTCATACATATCGATTTACAGATTCCTCAACTGTTATCAGTCGCCGTTCAATGGTTTTCATATAAGAAATCCTACGATTGGATTAATCCTCTCAAATCCTCGCCTGCTGATCGCTAAAATAAATCGAGGAGATCAGCAGAAGTCTATTAGCAGGTGCCTTCTTTTCCTCTCGTTAAAATCAGCAGAAGAAATCAAATGTTGTATTCGAAATTACAATCTCGAAACGATACCGTTCCAACTAAACGAAACGACGCCGCATCGTTTTACCAGCAGGCAACAATATCTCTTGCAAAGAACCAGATGCTGGTTGTCGAATTCCCTTCAAAACCCATAAGCATCTGGTTACGCAAAATTACTCAAAACGACGACGCGTCAACTAATCTAGACGTCGCCGTACTAGATATGCCACATCGCTACCAACTGCTGGTCAACCAGCAGGCATCCATCCTTCACAACGATTCAAAACCAGCAGTTGCACTTAACCAAACGACGTCGCTGCGCCTACAACAACCAGCAGTTGCACAAAGGAAACTCCTGCTGCTGGTTTCTACACGCAAAACAGTACTCGCCACGCGTCACTCCCTCGTGGATCCTTTCAATTGTGCGCGCCAACCACAGCAGCAACCATCTCAAATACAACGCAACTGCCGAAACTAGTAGTCAACACTCAAAAACGTTGACTAACACGTGTCGCTTCCTCGGTCTGTCTCGCGCTACCTGCAACATCGACCAGCAGCAACACGACTAAAACCAGTAGGTATATAAGAAAACTCCTGCAATAGTAATCAACACGTGGCATTTCTGCATTAACCCTTGTATTAGCACGTTTGCTGCCAGCAGCAATTCTTCCCACAAAACTACTACCATTGACTCTCGTTGACTTCGTTACTATGGACTGCTGCCAACCGATTTCTTTAATTTGCTTCGTCTAATTCCAACACTTAGCGGAATTCAACGATATAAAAATCCTCAACACACACAACACTTCCAGAAGAAATCCGATATCATCAGTTATCCTTCATCAAAATCTATCATTTGAAAATCTGGAAATCTCGGAATTACTAATTCTCTTCTTAATTATTTCGGGCATTACAGCAGACAACATTGCTGATCCACTTACGAAGCCCTTGCCAGGACCGTTGTTTGAAAAACATCACAAAACAATGGGACTGCGGTAGTTGGCTTTATGACAAGTGGGAGATTGTTAGAGTAGGTGCCCAACTAGCCAACTTGTGGCGTGTGGGTTCTTGTTGACTCTTTGTAAACGATCTTTATTTATGAAATTCGTATTCTTTTATGGCATTATTTATCTTCATTATTTTTATAATGTTAACAATTGCGTTGGAGAAAGACCTAGAATGAACCATAGTGTATGTTAGATGTGATAGTGGATATGATGGCTATCATGAAACACATCTAATAGTCACTGTGTATTTTAAACTCGTTCCTAGTCGATTTGGCCGTAAAAATGAGGACAAGGCCGCCCGAGCTTGAGACTAGCATCTGCAATGTGAAGTACCACGTTTCATTGGTAGGGAACATTGTGATGTTCTGAGCATGCAGATGGATAGTGACCTGGTGATCTATCGAACTACCCTCGTTCGGACTTTCCAAGTGGTTACCATTTGTCGAGTGGATAAGTCCGAGGTCTTGGTTGTATAGATTATCCCTCACTACTCAAAACGTCAGTGAGACTCAGCATGATAGGTGCCTCACTTTGACCCGTTTACCGACTCTGTTGGGGTCATCAGGTGGCGGGATTGGGTGAGGTCCCGATGCATGTAGGATCCGATGCTTCATTGTCGAGGATTCACCGCTCGCCTTTGTGCGTGGATATCCTATGCTATCTGAGGAGATAATAGTGTGATAAATATCTGGCCAGAGTACTTGATGTGTTTTAGGTAAATGGGTTTACCTAGTAACACACGCGATGTCACTATTTGATCTCCGAGATGTATGCATGGTTATTGGATCTCTAGCGACTCTCGATTTACCAATGGTCGTTGATCTAATCGGGATATTTGTGTTGAAAGGACCGTACTGTATGCTAACCATGACCGAATGGTTCTTTCAGGCACTATCAGTGATACCTAGGGGATCATGGGGCGATGTTGCTAGGCGCTTTACCATGATCCGATGGGCTAGTCCGAAAATGTGGTTTCGGAGTCACACATGTTGTGGGCCCACGGCTAGCTGTATCCCTGAACCATTGAGGGTCACACAAGTATTGGTTTCTCGATTCCCGCACGGAAATTAAGCTCAATTTGTTGAGCATAGGAGAAGGAAGGATAGAAGTGCGACTTCATAAAATTGAACAGGGGTCAAAATGCAATTTCCCTAAAGTTTGGACTAGTTTGACTATCCTTGAAACTTGCAGGAGCCAAAATGCTATTTTGGACTAGGTGGTCCGAAAAATTATTTTCACGTCATAATACTCAGTTTTGTAAACTGTGTAGATCGGT
>KV016257.1:25434-40832 GCA_001598015.1 Dorcoceras hygrometricum
GTTTTCTAGTGCAGACTGACGAAGGGATCATGATTTCAGTCGTGGACCGGATTAGGAGAACGACGATCGCCTACCGTTGAAGTGCCGATTTCCTCGTGAAATTGATCGGAGCCAGGTGCCTAGACGCCAGCAAGGTACCAATCCAAAACACCCTATGGATGTTTTACTGTTGTATCTGTTACGTATTGACCGTTCTCGGTGCAAAAATTTTGAAATCTTCCGCTGCGCCCCGGGAGCGGGATCCGGATCTGCCGCTGCGCCAACAGTTCTTCCATATTCTCCAATCAAGGCATGCAATATCTCTTCTTTTCTCACCATTTACGCCATATTATACTGGTTTTAATGATTTTTTGCATGAATTGTATGTGGAATCATTAGATTTATGGTTGTTGTTTGAGATCCATGCATGCATCACGATTTCCACCTTGTATTTGAATTGTTTCTTGAGAAGCTTCGGTCATGGGCAGTTCATGGGGCTAGGGTTCGGTCCAAGGGTGGTACTATTATTTATTCCATAAAATTAGGATCACATGGGTCCAAACGGGGAGTGATTTGGTCCAGTAATTAGTTACGAATTTTATGATCAACACGTGCCCTGGCTTGTCGCATGTGCGCGACAATAGAGTTGTTGGGGTCGGTAAGTCATTCTATGCAGTCTGCGTGGTCAAGGTTGAATTCAGGAGATAGGTCATTGAGTTAGGATCACACAGGTCTTAACGGGGAGCGATGTGGTCGAGTAACAAATTTGTTATGAGTTTTATGGCTATCACATGTCCTGGTTATAGTCTGCACGCGAGAGGTGTCATTACGAGCATCGGGTTGGTCACGTATTGAATTGTTTTTGCATTTTGTTTATTCCAGTGACTAGTATATTGATTTATAGTGATGTGGGTTGAAACAGGGAGTGATTTGGTTAAGAAATAGATTTTTAATAATATTTACCGTTTGTCGCCCGAAGTGAGCTTCGTCGGGTCATTTTTGTGAAAATTGAGATTTCGAGTCATGGGAGCTACCAAAGTTATTGGATGACTTTATTTGATGTTTTAAGCATATTTTAAGATGTTTTCCAGCTTTTTTAGATTTTATTTGATTTAATAGATTTTTGGCAATTTTCATGACAAATTATTGTCTAGAAAATGATTTTTAGCGTGTGTGATTTTTAAACTGTCATGGATAGATCGGATCAGGTCAAATAATATTTTACGTGTGGTATGAGATATTTTATTTCTGCACCGTATTTTATTTTAAAAAGTTTAAGTCCAATTTTGAGCGTTATAGGCCTACTAATTTAAAAGTAAAAATATTAGTCGAGAGGACTTTCGTTTTGTCAAATTTTATTGTTTAATTTTAAAGTGAAGGTCTGAGAATTTTTATAAATCTTAAAGTTTAATTTTAAGGTTTAATTGATCAAGTCATGTTTGGAGTTAAGATTCATTTTAAAGTTAAGTCTAGGCTTTTGGACTTAGAGTTAGTGGGCCAGGCACCTGAACCAGTCCTTGACCGGAGTAGAAAATATAGAAGCCCGTGAATATATATTTAATTATATAGTATTTTATGTATGATAATGTTTTAAATGAAAGAATTAAATATATATTGACGGGTTAAGCCTTTTAAATTGCATGTTTTTATGAAATGCACGGATCATGAAGCATTATGAAAATGTTAAGGCATGAAATAATTTAAAAGTAAAATCGAGGGATTGAAGTGATGTGTGGCAAGTTTAGGATGGGAGCTAGTCGGGATACCGGGCCCCGAGGATCCCCTGTTCTAATGTATTACGAGCTTATGGATCCATGTGATCACGACATGGTAAAGTGGCAGCATAGAGGTGTGAGGGATCCCGAGGTAAGGTAGGGTGAACCGCATCGCCGCGTACGTTGTTTCAAAGATTGATCAATTGCTTATGTTATGGCTCACACTTCATGGATACGACTCAAAAGTGTTTATGTTATGATATGTCATGCCTTATTATGTATGCTATACGATGATGATATGTTACGACTGCTTTATGAATCATGTTTTACGATCATTCATGCACGCATGTTTTAAATCTATTTTTACTATACGTATGTGCTTGCATGCGATTTATGTACCTTGTTATTATTTAGATAGAGAATGCTGGACTTTTAGGCTCACCGGATTTAAATGGTGCAGGTGATGACCCTGTTGATTTTATGCCGATCGGCGGTGAGGATCTCTGAGCCCCCGTTGCAGCTATACCCCTTGACCACTCTGACGTCTTCATTTTATGTCATGAAACATTTTTTATTTTTTTATCATTCATGTTCCGCAATATTTACGTACTCTGATTTTAAACCATATGGATGATTTCATGTTTTGAGATATTCATTTTATCCATGTTTTAAGTTATGTTGAGAAAATGTTTTGAAGGGACGAGCCATACTAGATGTTTATTCCGCAAATTTTTAAAAAAAAAAATTCTAGAGTCTGGTTCGTTTTACTATCCCTGAGTGGAAATGGGAGCACATCAAGATGGATTTTGTGGTCGGACTACCCAGGAGTCCCAGAGGATATACAACGATATGGGTGGTTGTGGACAGACTCACCAAGTCAGCGCATTTCTTACCGTTGAAGACCACTTTCACTTTGACTTAGTACGTGGAGCTTTAAATGAGGGATATTGTCAGACTGCATGGCATACCGGTACCTATAGTGTCAGATTGGGACACTAGGTTTACATATGCGTTTTGGAGGAGTTTGCACGTAGCGTTGGGGACTAAGTTGTCATTCAGTACAGCTTTTCACCCACAGACGGATGGCCAGTCGGAGAGAGTCATCCAGATTATGGAGGATTTGCTAAGAGATGGTGTTATAGATTTCCAGGGTACGTGGGATTCGAGATTGTCTCTGGTAGATTTCACGTACAACAGCAGCTTTCAGGAAACGATTGGGATGGCTCCCTATGAGGCTCTGTACGTGAGAAGGTGTAGGTCTCCCGTGCACTGGGATGAGGTTGGAGAGAGAGTTTTTGACTGGGTCAAAGATGCTGCAGCAGGCCGCAGATATCATGATCAGGATACGGGATCGGATGAGGACAGCCCAGATTCTTCAGAAGAGTTATGCCGATCAGTGACGACGAGATCTTGAGTTAGATGCTGGGGACCATGTATTCGTGAGGATATCGCCCATGAAGGGCGTGATGCGCTTTGGCCGGACGGACAAGCTCAATCCGATATTCGTCGGGCAATTTGAGATTTTTGAGAGGGTTGGTACGTTGGCGTATCGAGTAGCACTACCACCCAACCTGTCAGCCGTGCATAACATATTCCACATTTCGATGGTGCGGAAGTACGTTCCGAATCCATAACATGTGTTGGATTTTGAGCCGCTCCAGTTGGCACCAGATTTATCGTTTAAGGAGAGAGCATTACAGATTTTGGCTCGAGAGGAGCACAGGCTTAGAGCGCGGAGTATCCCGATGATCAAGGTCCGGTGGCAGAATCACTCAGAGGATGAGTCTACCTGGGAGACTGAGGCCGATATGCAGACGCGCTATCCAGAACATTTCGGTACGTAATCTAATTTTGGGGACGAAATTCCTATAAAGAGGGAGAGTTGTAGCGCCTAGAAACCCTAATTACGTTGAAATGAGTGCATGGCTAGGTAAAAAAATCATTTTAGAAATTATATGCTATTTTATGTGATTTATTGATAGTTTAATTTTTCATGATATGCATGTTATGTTTTTAGTCTATTTGAGTTCTGGAAGCATGGACGAGACTAAGGACGACCGAGATGAAAATTATTTCAGATTTTTTAAGCCATCTGATTTTTAAGAGTAAATTTTTATTTTTAAGAAGCAATTTCCGAAAACTGGGGTTTTTATGATTATTGTTGAGGGGAAACCATTTTTTGCCTATACGGGTCGTTTTAATGAACTTTATTGTATTTTAAAATTGAGTAGGCCTTATAATACGAAAATTAGAGATTTCAAAGCATAAGTTAGAGTTTTAATTAACATTTTAAGTGAGTGGAGGGTAGGATAGGAAAATTATCTAATTTTCTTAATTAATCACATTGGAGGGGCCATTTTTGGAACTCAATCATTTTTCACTCCAACTCTAATCACTTGAAACCCTTGCCCTAGCCTCCTCCTCCCTTCTCCCTCACCATTCACGTCCCACTCCCCTCTCCTTAAAGCGAATTCCACGAGTTTTGGTGATTCAAGGTGGTCTTGTCCCGATCTCGCGTCCTCTGCTTCGGTAACTCGCAGATCTTCATTTTCTCCATTAAAGGCATGTGATATCTTTCCTTTTCTTACCATTTACGCCATATTAAACTGTTTTAATGAAAAACTTGCATGAATTGAATGTGATTATTGTTCTACATGTAATGTTTAAATCCACGCATGTTTCATATTTTCCAACGTGTATATGATCATTCTTGTAATGTTTCGACCAAGAGCTACTGTGAGGAATCAGAATTTGGTTTGTGATTAATCGTGGTGATTTGGAATTAATCGCATGAATTTTGAAGGTTTTGCGAGTGAAATCTGATTCCCCATTGAATTTCAGACTTTGCGCTATTGCTTAGACACCAGTCGTAGCGAATTTAGGAAGTCAACGTGGGTCAATGTTACTGTAGCTCTCATCTGGTAGATTTTGAATCAGTAGAGATGACGTAGGCGTGACGTGTTGTTATCTGCAGGCAGTAGTGGCGTTTGAAGATGGTTGCTGCTGGCAGCAGGCGCGCTTAGGCGAGAATCATCGAGGGAATGACACGTGTTGGTCAACATTTTTGAGTGTTGACTATTGGTTTCAGCAGTTGCGTTAGAATGAGCGACCAGTCGATGGTTTGAGGAACCAGTCGCGAGAGATTTGTTGTGAGGAATGCGTTGTGACTGTGTGACCAACTGTTGGCAGCAATGCTTACGTAATCATTACGGCGTCGTTTGGATTAGTTGACTCGTCGTCGTTTTGGCTTGTTTCGTGAGATCAGTCGCTGATGGGTTTCTGAAGAGATCTGTTACCAGCTTTTGGTTGCTTCACAAGAGATATCTGTTGTCAGCTGGTGAAGCTTTGCGACGTCATTTGAGTTAGTTGGAACGTTGTCGTTTTGATGTTCTTTTGAGAATACAACGACTGGTTGTTGCGACTGGTTTTGTTGAAAGCAAAAGCTTGTTACTGTTATAAGATCTCAACTGTATCATTTCTCAACGACTGAATTAGAGGAGCAGCAGCTGGTGGATTTAGAGATATATATATATATAAGTGTTGATCGACACTTAGAATTATTTCGAACCTGATATTTCTTATCTCTTTTCCCAAATTAGAGGAGCAGCAGCTGGTGGATTTAGAGATATATATATATATAAGTGTTGATCGACACTTAGAATTATTTCGAACCTGATATTTCTTATCTCTTTTCCCAAACCCTCGATTAGCTACTGTTCACCGTGACTTTTATTCCGTCAATTACTGCCGTTCTCCGCCGATGATTTGAGTGATTTTGGTGGCGCTGGAATCCTTGAGACTTGCTCTTTTGATTTTTTCCCATTTGAAGCTGTGGAACGATCTTGGAGAAGTTTTCGAAGTTGCTGATTTCTTCGTAATTGTGGAACCCGTTAGTTCTCCCGATAGTTTCAGCTTTTGGATTGAGGTTTTGGCGCTCTCCGGCCGTAATTGCAGTAGCAGGAGGAAGCTGGTTTGCTTCTGTTACTTGTGCCATGCCTTTGGAATTCTGTTGAGGTAGAATTCAGAGGATTTATGTACGGATTGAGCAGATTTAACAGCTTTGAGCGTGGACATGGCTATGATCGATGTTATGAACTTGCTGATCTGATTATGTGAATTTACGTGGCAGTCTGCTGAATCGTTTGAATTATATATGCTGTTTCACGTAATGAAATGTATGCATTGTGCATTGATTTTTGAATTGGCATTCATGCATACATATTGAGCCTGACAGATTGATTTATGACCTGATTGAGAGCCACGTTGTGACTGGCCGACTGACTTGTTGTGCCTTAAAAGTCCAACGCTATCATCGGAGTGGTGACCGACTGACTTGTCGTGTCTGAAGACCACCGAGCTGTGATGGGTTGACGGACCCTGAAGATCACGGACCGATGATTTCCCCCGACTGACTTGCTGTGCGTGGTATAGAGGCTCGATTGATATGATTTCCAGTTGACTTGCTGGTCTAGCTATCCGATCTTTGATAGCCCTCATGCATTTCATAGCATTGATTATAGCATGTTGCATGATTAGCTGTTTTGATTAGCTCTTCGTACTGATGCTTGACCTCGTATTTGTTTTCCTACTTTGTGTTGTTTGGGTCTGTGTTACCCATTTGCAGGATTTTCAGGTAACCAAGCTGGACAGAGTGGAGGTTCAGCTGGTCGATCCCCGTTCCCTTGAGTCCCAGATATATATTTATGTATTGAACCGGGGGATGCCCCGTGTTACTATGTATTGGGGATCTGTATTTGATTTGAGATTTATTGTTGTTATGAGTTGGAGTCAATTCGTATTTTGATTATGAATATTTTGAATGATGTTTTAAGTTCAGGCCTAATTATATTTCGAAAATTTTTAAACCCGATTTTTCGCTTCCGTGATTATGTGCTTAATTGTGCTATTATCTTGAGTAATTAGCACGGGGCCTGACATTTTTGGTATCAGAGCTTAAACTGTCGATTTCCTTTGATCACACTTGAGTCTAGGCACAGAGTTTTGATTTGATTTTGATTGACTCTGTGACTTATGTGATCTTTTATCTGTCTATGTGATATATCTATCTGCTGTGAGATATTACCTCTAGACTTGTTTAGATGCCGCCGAGAAGAGGAAGAGGTAGGACGACTAGACGTACTGAGGAGGAGTCTAGGGCAGGTACTGATGATGATGTTCATCAGGTCGAGGATGTTACTAGACAGATAGGCGGAATGGAGTTGGTATTAGCTAGGTTTCAGCGGACGAACCCTCCGACGTTTTCTGCAGCAGAGGGTGGTGCGATGGCTGAGGCTTGGTTAGCTCAGATGAAGGAGTTGTTCGATACTTTGGAGTACGTTCCTGAGAAAAGACTGAAGCTGGCGGTGTTGCAGATGAGAGACAATGCACAGCGCTGGTGGAGGGGTACTTCCCGTATCCTTCGTGATAGTGGGGCTGTGATCACTTGGGAGAGCTTCTGCGAGGCCTTTCGACAGGAGTATACCCCGGAGTCCTTCTATAACAGCCGGGAGCGGGAGTTCAATAATCTGAGGCAGGGCAGCATGCGAGTGGCTGAGTATGCCCGACATTTTTCTGTGCTTTTGGTCTATGTGCCACACGTTGCCAACCAAGAGAGGACGAAGAGGAACAAGTTTTTGAAAGGCTTGAGGCCTGATTTTTACCGGATGGTTTTGTCTGGTTCGCCTGCGACCTTTATTGATGCGGTGAATCGAGCGGTGGATATTGAGGAGAGTTTGATGGAGGTTGAGGCTTCGATTCAGCCGACTTCTGGACGCACCTATCAGCCTGTTCAGGATGCGTCACAATCTTTCTATTCTCCTCAAGGGTTGCAACAGCAGCAGCAGCAGAACCGCCAGAGATTTCGACCTAGAGGGAAACAGTTCAAGAAGAAGGCGGATTCGAGTTCCTCTGGTTCTGGGAGTTCCGGTTCTGCAGTGGTTCTGGCGGCGGTTCTAGTGGCATGTCGTGTGGATAGTGCGGAGGAAGGCATCCGACTTCGCAGTGTCATGGAGTTCAGGGGTCCTGCCGTAACTGTGGACAGCCAGGACACTTCCTTAGAGTGTGTCCTCTGTTGAGGGGTCAGTCTTCGATTCCTTTTCAGCAGGGATCAGCTGGTGGTTCATCTCAGAGACCGCAGTTTCCTGACCTTACTCAGCGATCTGGATTTCAGCCTAGTGGACCGTCTAGGTTTGGAGCACCTCAGAGACCTTAGTTCCAGATTCCCCAGCAGTCTCAGGAGAACGCTTTGACTAGAGAGCAGGCTGAGGAGACGCCTGGCATGGTGATTGGAGGTACATGCTTTATTTTCGATTTTCCTGTGAAAGTTTTATTTGACACTGGTGCATCACACTCCTTTATTTCTGAGTTGTTTGTTTGTAAGAATGGGTTGAGTTCTTCCCCATTGTGTGATGTTATTTCCGTGTCTACCCCTGTTGGTGTAAATCTGTGGTCCCGTGAAGTGGTGTTGGATTGTGTGCTTCGATTCGATGAGCATGTTTTGGTTTTCAATCTGATTGTTTTGGGAATGAGAGATTTTTATTGCATCTTGGGGATGGATGTGTTATCTAGCTATAAGGCTACGGTCGATTGTTTTCATGGTGTGGTGAGATTTCGCCCTGACTCGGGTGAGAAGTGGGAGTTCTACGGTGCTGATTCATGCTCGAAGATTCCACTGGTGTCTGCCATGGAGATGTTTAGCCTGCTATCGTTGGATAACACGGGATTTATGATTTATGCGCTTGACGTTTCTCAAGAGTCGCGGTTGGAGTTGACCGATATTCCGATCGTCCGAGAGTTTCCCGACGTGTTTCCAGATGAGATTCCTGGATTTCCTCCGAGACGTGAGATCGACTTCAGCATTGAGTTGGTGCCCAGTACTGCCCCGATTTCTAGAGCTCCTTACCGGTTGGCATCGGCAGAGTTGAAAGATTTGAAGGACCAGTTGAGAGATCTCTTGGAGAAAGGCTTCATCAGATCGAGTATGTCGCCTTGGGGAGCTCCGATTCTTTTTGTGAAGAAGAAGGATGGGTCTATGAGGATGTGTGTGGACTTTCGACAGCTGAATAAAGCGACGGTGAAGAACAAGTATCATTTGCCGAGGATTGATGACTTGTTCGATCAGTTGCAGGGATCGGTCGTTTACTCGAAGATTGATTTGCGCTCTGGTTATCACCAGTTGCGGATTAGAGATGCTGATGTGGCGAAGACAGCTTTTCGGACTCGTTATGGGCATTATGAGTTTCTGGTCATGCCGTTTGGGTTGACTAATGCCCCAGCTGTTTTAATGGATTTGATGAATCGCGTCTTCAGCGAGTATATTGATCGATTCGTGATCGTCTTCATAGATGACATCCTAGTGTACTCGAGGAGTTTGAGAGAGCATAAGGAGCATTTGAGACTGGTGTTGCAGAGATTGAGAGACTCGCAATTGTACGCCAAGTTCAGCAAGTGTGAATTTTTGCTAGATCAGATTATCTTTTTGGGTCACGTGATTTCGGCGCAAGGGATTTCGATGGATCCGAGTAAGGTCGAAGCGGTTCTTAACTGGGAGAGACCTAGGAATGTTTCAGAGATCCGCAGTTTCTTGTGATTGGCTGGCTATTACAGGCGTTTCATATAGAAGTTTTCTTCGATAGCCAGGCCTTTGACTCAGTTGACTCAGAAGGATAAGAGATTTGTGTGGACTGATGAGTGCGAGTACAGTTTTTAGACGTTGAAGGAAAAGTTGACTACTGCTCCTGTTTTGGCTCTACCTTCTGGATCAGAAGGATTTGTGGTGTGCTCCGATGCTTCTCTCAACGGTTTGGGATGTGTTTTGATGCAGAACGGGTACGTGATAGCCTATGCGTCTCGACAGTTGAAGCCTCACGAGATGAGGTACCCTGTTCATGATTTGGAGTTGGCTGCGATAGTGTTTGCCTTGAAGATTTGGCGACATTATCTGTATGGTGAAGAATTTGTGGTGTACACCGACCATAAGAGACTGAAGTATATCTTCACGCAGTCTGATTTGAATATGAGGCAACGACGATGGATGGAATTTCTCAAGGACTTTAATTGTGAGATTCAGTATCAGCCTGGGCGGATGAACACAGTAGCAGATGCTTTGATTAGGAAGACCCAGCCTGTGATGCTTTCGTCTTTGTGTGTCTCTAAAGTCTATGAGCAGTTGAGTACTTCTGGATGGTATTTCCAGCCGGGTGATCAGTACTTTATGGTTTCTTCGATTCAAGTAGAACCACAGATTGTGAGTGACATCAGAGAGGCGCAAAGGACTGATTCATATGTTCATGAGTTGAAGATTAAAGCCCGAAGTGGTCAGTCTGATGATTTCTCTGTTTCTTCGGATGGATGTCTGAGATTTCGAGGAAGATTGGTGGTTCCGAACTTGATCTATTTGAAAGAGGCCATCATGAATGAAGCGCATTGTAGTCAGTACAGTGTGCATCCGGGCGAGAGAAAGATGTACCATGCCTTGAAGTCTCACTATTGGTGGGCAGGCATGAAGAGCGACATCTCTGGTTTTGTTGCTAGATGTTTGAATTGCCAACATGTCAAGGCTGAGAGAATGAGACCTGGTGGATTGTTACAGAGTTTGGAGGTGCCCCAATGGAATTGGGAGCATATCGCCATGGATTTTGTGACTCATTTACCTCGATCAAGTTGGGGATGTGATGCGATTTGGGTGGTGATTGATAGACTTTCGAAGTCAGCCCATTTCATTCCCTATGATGTGAGGTGTTCCATGAAAAAAATGGCGAAACTATATGTCGACCATGTGGTTAGATTGCATGGAGTTCCTGTTTCGATAGTATCCGACAGAGATCCAAGATTCACTTCCCGATTTTGGAAGAGCTTGCAAGCAGCGATGGGTTCGAGATTGGCTATGAGTACAACCTATCACCCACAGACAGATGGTCAGTCTGAGTGGACCATCCAGACTTTAGAGGATATGCTGCGAGCAGTTGTGATGGATTTCAGTGGTGGCTGGCAGGATTCCTTGTCCTTAGTTGAGTTTTCGTATAATAACATCAGTATTGATTTGATTTGGAGTAGAATGAAGGCTGCACAAGATAGATTTACCAGCTATGCTAACCGTAGACGTCGACCGTTAGAGTTTGAGGTAGGCGATCGGGTATTTCTCAAAGTTTTTCCTTTCAAGAGCGTGATGAGATTCAGATTTAAAGTCAAATTAGCTCCTAGATTCGTGGGTCCCTTTGATATTATTGAGAGGATTGGACAATTGGCTTATCTATTGAGACTGCCTGATGAGTTAGCAGCGATGCATGACGTTTTTCATGTGTCAATGTTGAGGAAATATGAGCCAGATCCGTTCCATGTGTTGAGAACCGACGAAGTAGAGCTGGATTCTGCCTTGAGTTATGTAGAATATCCAGTGCAGATTTTGGATAGGAAGGAGAAGCAGCTGAGTAACAAAGTAGTTCCGTTGGTGATGGTCCAATGGAGCAAGCATGGCAGAGAAGAAGCAACTTGGGAACCAGAAGAGAAGATGCAGCGCGAGTGGCCGCATCTATTTGAGTAGATATTGTATTAGATTTTGGTTTCTGGTTATGTTCTTCCCTAGTTGTCGTTTGTTGATTGCCCAGTTATCTTGAACTATTGGATTTGAATTAGATGAATTTCTGTTTCGTATTCTGATTGTTTGATTGATTTTCCCTGAGTTTGCCTTGATTTCAAGGACGAAATCTCTTAAGGTGGGGAGAATGTGAGGAATCAGAATTTGGTTTGTGGTTAATCGTGGTGATTTGGAATTAATCGCATGAATTTGAAGGTTTTGCGAGTGAAATCTGATTCCCCATTGAATTTCAGAATTTGCGCTATTGCTTAGACACCAGTCGTAGCGAATTTAGGAAGTCAACGCGGGTCAACATTACTGTAGCTCTCGTCTGGTAGATTTTGAATCAGTAGAGATGACGTAGGCGTGACGTGTTGTTATCTGCTGGCAGTAGTGGCGTTTGAAGATGGTTGCTGCTGGCAGCAGGCGCGCTTAGGCGAGAATCATCGAGGGAACGACACGTGTTGGTCAACATTTTTGAGTGTTGACTACAGGTTTCAGCAGTTGCGTTAGAATGAGCGACCAGTCGATGGTTTGAGGAACCAGTCGCGAGAGATTTGTTGTGAGGAATGCGTTGCGACTGGGTGCCCACCTATTGGCAGCAATGCTTACGTAATCATTACGACGTCGTTTGGATTAGTTGACGCGTCGTCGTTTTGGCTTGTTTCGCGAGATCAGTCGCTGATGGGTTTTTGAAGAGATCTGTTACCAGCTTTTGGTTGCTTCACAAGAGATATCTATTGTCAGCTGGTGAAGCTTTGCGACGTCGTTTGAGTTAGTTGTAACGGTGTCGTTTTGATGTTCTTTTGAGAATACAACGACTGGTTGTTGTGACTGGTTTTGTTGAAAGAAAAAGCTGGTTACTGTTATAAGATCTATACTGTAGAATTTCTCAACGACTGAATTAGAGGAGCAGCAGCTGGTGGATTTAGAAATATATATATAGAAGTGTTGATCGACACTTAGAATTATTTCGAACCTGATATTTCTTATCTCTTTTCCCAAACCCTCGATTAGCTACTATTCACCGTGACTTTTATTCCGTCAATTACTGCCGTTCTCCGCCGATGATTTGAGTGATTTTGGTGGAGCTGGAATCCTTGAGACTTGCTCTTTTGATTTTTGCCCATTTGAAGCTGTGGAACGATCTTGGAGAAGATTTCGAAGTTGCTGATTTCTTCGTAATTGTGGAACCCGTTAGTTCTCCCGATAGTTTCAGCTTTTGGATTGAGGCTCTCCGACCATAATTGCAGTAGCAGGAGGAAGCTGATTTGCTTCAGTTACTTGTGTCGTGCCTTTGGAATTCTGTTGAGGTAGAATTCAGAAGATTGAGGTACGAATTGAGCAGATTTAACAGCTTTGAGCGTGGATGTGACACCCAAACCCAACGGGGCCGCGAGAAATGGGGTAAACAAAATTTTCGAATAAAATAAGGGCTAAAAGATAATTTGTTATAAGCTGCATCTCTTATAACTCAAAAGAAAACAAAACTCAAGACCAATCCGACATTCAGCAGGTACTCAAATACGCGCGCTACTGATAAAATCGTTTGCGGAAAAAACAGAGTATTTCATACAACTTTGCAATTGCGGTTTACAACAGCTGCTATTCGATATAAATATACAACCATTGCTACTGATTTAATACAGCACAACCTAATCAAAACAATACATCTATGACACGGAAAACGTAGGCCTTGGATAAACACAACGCCACCCATCTGCTGATTCAAGTTCCACCTGCTGTTCCTCCATCGGCTGTCGTACCTGCACCATTTTAAAAGCTAGTGAGCCTAAAGGCTCAGCAAGTAAAATCTGAGTAGTAACGATTTCATAATCAGCAGGCAGACATCTGTTTCATACATATGTTAAGGAACTTCCATAAACACTGTATTTTTCGTAAACAGTTCATTTAAACATTTCAATGGCAGAAACAGGGGATGAAAGCCCAGCTTCTTCATTCATTTCAGTTTCATTTTCAGTTGATCATGGCATATAAGTTCTATTTGGTCCGTGTTGCACTTTGATCAAAATGACTCCCGATATCAGTTTTAGCATATAGCTCATGTGAAAGGGCAGTCGACATCTAGACAACTGCTCACCCTTCTCCTTGGTGACCTTAACTATTTATGCCATAATCTAAAACATCTTTCGTTCCTTAACAATATTTCTTTAAACATTTCTGTAAAACATCGGGTTCCATTATTTAAAACATTTTCTTCCTATTTTAAAACTTTACTGAGTATTGAATTCGATTTTGGAAACATATCGTAAACTGAAACTGATTGAAAGAAAACCAGTAGCGATGAATAGTACCAGTCGCAAGACTAATACCTGCTGAAATGAAATAAAATACATCTGCTGGTGAACAGTACCAGTCACAATAATAAATATAAAATGAAACAATGTCGTTGGGGTGATCAGCAGACGAACACAAACTACCTGCTGATCTTTGTATTAAATGAAACGGTGTCGTTAGAACGATCAGCAGACGAAATACAAACTACCTGCTGATACTTGTATAACTAAATGGAACGACGTCGTTAGCACATCAATCAGTCGCAAGGAAAAGTGCTAACACGATTATATAATGCTGATACTAAATAAAGGAAGACGCATCTGCTGATGAACAGTGCATCTGCTGAATTTTATGAAAAACGCTTGTAACATCAAAACAACGATCGCGCTACCAGCCGTTGCCTATTAAACCAGACTTTATACTGATCTAACTAGCACTGCTGATTACACAAATCATCGAATCCTGATATTACAACAGAGAGGAAAACATTCATAATCCTTATATCAATGCAGCTGCTGAATCTTAACAAGTAGAGACAGCTGTTGGGACATAACTCGACATTTGTAATATCAGAACAATAACGATGTCATCAGCTGCTGCCTATCAAACCATACCAATGATTCAACCAACAGCTACCGATTTCACAGTTATCAAATTCTAATATTACTGCTATTTCGAGAAGAACATTCATAATATTTCTGGAAGTGAATTCCAATCCTCAGTATCTTTTAAACTTCATAAACTTTCTGAAAATCATGCTGGAAGCATCATAAACATCAAAACATCATTTTCGAACCCATCTTTCTTTCCTTTTCATGTCTAAATCATTTCAAACATGAACTTTAAAATATGTCAACAATAAACAGGCAAGCAGATCCATTAAAACACAATATATGCTTCAAATGGTGTAGAAAAGATCAGCTTTTACGTGCCTTAATTTGAAGCTTTGCAACCACAGCTAGTTCTTGCAGAATCCTCCCTTTTGAGCAACACACAAATTCTTCTGGAAATTTCTTTAAAGAACACTTTAAAACTTTTCTTTGAAAATGATACAAAAATCTTACTTTATAAACAAGTATTTATATGAAAGGGATTAGTGGCAAGCTACTTGTGAAATCAAGCATGACACACTCCTAAAAGTTAGTAAAATTCCCTCCATATTATTTTAATTTGTAAAACACCAAACCCTTTTTAAAAGAAATCATTTTACCTCCTTAAAACATTTTACAATCAATTTCAAACAAACTTGTGCATTGCTCTTTGGAGTTACCTGCTGGTACCAGCCGCAGTGCACCATTACCTGCTGATATCAACAATTCAGCAGATACATAATATTTAAAATTTCCAATTGGCCCATATGATTAATAGAATACATAAATGTGGTCCTATGGATTTTGGGGCGTTACAACTCTACCCTCCTTATTGAAATTTCGTCCTCGAAATTACGTACCAAATAAATATGGGTAGAGACTTAGCATATCAGCTTCTGTTTCCCAAGTTGCTACTCGCTCCGACTGGTTGGACCATTGTATCTTAACCATAGGAATGCTACGGTTTCTTAATCTTCTAATCTCTCGGAGGAGAATTCTTTCTAGTTTCTCTTCATAGCTTAAATCTGGAGCTAAATGGATTGAATCGTAATTCAGCACATGCGAAGGGTGGGGAACATATTTCCTCAGTGCTGATACATGGAAAACATTGTGCACTGCTGACATTTGTGGAGGCAGCGCCAGTCGATAGGCGAGCGTTCCTACCTTCTCTAATATCTCGAAGGGTCCAATATACCTTGGACTCAACTTCCATTTCTTTCCAAAACGCATAACTCCCTTCAT
>KV016257.1:47495-59787 GCA_001598015.1 Dorcoceras hygrometricum
GATATTGTTCACCCGAACGCTTCTTCTTGAGATTTCTGCCAATTCCAACCGATGATTTGAGTGATTTTGGTGGCGCTGGATTCTTTGTGAGTTGCTCTTTCGATTGCTACCCATTTGAAGCCCTGAATCAACGTTGGAGAAGAAGTGCGAAGTTGCCGTGTCCTCGTACAGAGAAATTCTTTGGTTCTTCTGCTGGTTTGAGTTTCTGGATTTGAGGTTCTGGACAGCTTTTGCAGTGGTTGAGGATATTAGGTGAAAGCTGGTTTGCACTGTTGGTATTTCCGTGCTTTTGCAGAGTCTGTTGAGGTATAATTTAGTCGTTGAAGGTACAAATTGAGCAGATTTAACACTTTGAGCGTGGATATGGCTATGATCGATGTTATGAACTTGCTGATCTGATTATGTGAATTTACGTGGTAGTCTGTTGAATTGTTTGAATTATATATGCTGTTTCACGTAATTAAATGTATGCATTGTGCATTGATTTTTGAATTGGCATTCATGCATACATATTGAGCCTGACAGATTGATTTATGACCTGATTGAGAGCCATGTTGTGACTGTCCGACTGACTTGTTGTGCCTGAAAAGTCCAATTCTATCATCGGATGGTGACCGACTGACTTGTCGTGTCTGAAGACCACCGAGCTGTGATGGGTTGATGGACCCACCCTGAAGATCACGGACCGATGATTTCCACCGGTTGACTTGCTGTGCGTGGTATAGAGGCTCGATTGATATGATTTCCAGTTGACTTGCTGGTCTAGCTATCCGATCTTTGATAGCACTCATGCATTTCATAGCATTGATTATAGCATGTTGCATGATTAGCTGTCTTGATTAGCTCTTCGTACTGAGGCTTGACCTCGTATTTGTTTCCTGCTTTGTGTTGTTTGGGTCTATGTTACCCATTTGCAGGATCTTCAGGTAACCAAGGTGGACAGAGTGGAGGTTCAGCTGGTCGATCCCCGTTCCCTTGAGTCCCAATTATATATTTATGTATTGAACCGGGGGATGTCTCGTGTTACTATGTATTGGGGATCTGTATTTGATTTGAGATTTGTTGTTGTTACCTATTTTATATGAGTTGGATTCAATTCGTATTTTGATTATGAATATTTTGAATGATGTTTTAAGTTCAGGCCTAATTATATTTCGAAAATTTTTAAACCCGATTTTTCTCTTCCGTGATTCTGTGCTTAATTGTGCTATTATCTTGAGTAATTAGCACGGGGCCTGACAGCTATTCAAGGGCCTTGGATATGGTTCATAGTGGTCCAGTGGTGGTCCATAGATGAGGAGAGGATGGCTAGAAAATGGCTGGATTGGGGCTAGATGTGCGGCCGCATGGCATCTCTCGTCGTGTGCGAGATGCCCGATTCTTGCGTGTCGTTCGTGAGGTGTGGCTCACGGCTAGGGCCGTGGTTGGTTCCAAGGGAACCGGCTGGACCTTGGGGGGTGGTCCAGCCGGTGGGGCTCCGGCAATGGGCGACCGGAGCAGGAGGGCTGAAGGCTGGAAATTGGCGTGTCACATGTGTACATGCGGCGCTAGGTTAGGGTTTTCTTGAGTGGGTCGGCCAGTTCGGCTGGACCGGTTTGTTGGGTTTGATTGGATCGGATCGGTTAGTCGAGGATCGAGTTAAAACAATTTAAGTTTGGTCCAATTTATTTTATTTCTGGATCGGGTATTTTAATTTTAAAGTTTTAGGTCTAATTTTAAGAATTTTAAGTCAAATGTTTTATGTCAAAATTTTAAGTCAAACTTTTAATTATTTGATGGACCTAATATTTTATTTTTTAAGTTTTAAAGTCAAAATTGGTCAATGGATCTTTTATTTACTCAATTTTAATGCTTGAGTTTAAAGAGAAGTGTTGAGCATTTTATTAAATTTTAAGGTTACATTCTAAGGCTTATTGGGTCAAGTCATGTTTAGAGTTAGAGGTTATTTTAAAGTTAAGTCTAGGCTTTTGGGCATAGAATTATCGGGCCAGACACCTGAACCAGTCCTGACCGGAGTAGAAAATGTAGAAGCCCGTGAATATATATTTAATTATATATGTAGTATTTTATGTATGTCAATGTTTTAAATGAAAGAATTAAATATATATTGATGGGCTAAGCTTTTAAATTGCATGTTTTTATGAAATGCACACATCATGAAGTTTTATAATATGTTAAGGGCATGTTTGAAAAGGAAAAAAATAGAGGGATTGAAGTGACTTGTGGCAAGATAGACGATGAGCGGATCCGTGATGCCGTGCCTGGTGAACCTCTGTTAATGTATAATGATAGACGATGAGCGGATTTGGGAGACTGGGCCCAGTGAACCTCTGTTAATGTGATGATGATGTAGGTCGGGTGACACCGGTCGCGACGTACGTTGGTTTATGATTGATCAATCGATAATGATCCACACTTCACGGATATGAATCACACATTTTAAAGTTATGCTATTTCATGCCTTATTATGTATGCTATACGATGATGATATGTTACGACTGATTTATGAATCATGTTTACGATCATTCATGCACGCATGTTTTAAAGTTATTTTACTATATGTATGTGCTTTCATGTGGTTTTATTATACTTACCTTGTTATTATTCATATAGAGCATGCTGGGCTCGGCTCACTAGGTTTAGATGGTGCAGGTGATGACCCTGTTGACTTTATGACGACCAGCGGTAAGGACCTCTGAGCGCCTGTTGCAGCCATACCCCGTGACCACTTCGACGTCATTAGTCATGTTTTGAAACAGATTCAGTTACTTTATGTTTAGTTTCCGGAAATCTTACGTACTCTGATTTTAAACGGTGTGGATGATTTGAAGTTTTTGAGATATTTACTTTATTTATGTTCTGAAGTAAGGTTGAGAAAGATGTTTTAAAGGGGGCTAGCCATACTTTTTAAAGATTGTTTATAACGCAATTTAGTTAAAAAAACATTTCTAGAGTGTGGTTCGTGTCAAGTTCATTCACCCCCCTCTGAATTTCCTAGCTTGTATTTCAATCCTAACAAGTGGAATCAGACCTCGGATCCTCAGTATTTGAACAGATTGTTTATTATTTTCATTAAACATGTCGATTTATCACAACAAGATTCCTATATTTTCCAAGGAGGAGTATGAAGTCTGGAAGATCCGGATGCAGGCTCACTTGGTAGCACAAGATGACGACATGTGGTTTGTGATCACTGACGGCCCCATCAAGATCATGAGACCAAACACAACAATAGCTATATCAGATGGTGTGCCTCAGTGGACAGAAAAGCCAAGGATGGTATTTTGAGGATCGTATTTAGCCGAGATAATTAACGGTCTAATCCGCCCGGATTAGTGGCCATTTAATCGGTATAGATTAGCTTAGGGAGCATCTATTAATATGGAACAGCTCGGACAAGAGCTGGTTCCAGGGTTGGTGCTAAGCTGATAGAAGAAACTGTTTATTGTGGACCAGAATATGCACAAGCTGTTATGTAAGGACTGTGTTGAGTCCATGAGCTGTTAGCAGCTTAGGAGTATCGTATAGCAGGGAACAACAGGCGTGATCTGTTCTGGGATCGTGAGATATTCCAGGTTCATGTGCTGTGATCTGTGAGCTTAGCGAACAATTTTTGGCGTTGTAAGCTATTTAGAGCATCCTAAGATGATAGATAGGATGCGGGCTGTTCTGGGTATCACGGGCTGTGTTGACAATCGCAAGCTGTTATGGAGATAACAGCTTAACAGCGAGCAGATTATGGGTTTTTCTATCTGAGTCTAAGCTGGGTTCAGCTTAGGATGTTCTGGGTGCCCTGGGCTGAGGTACCAGATTACGAGTGTTGTGCAATGCTTGTTAGGCAAGTGATGTTCGTGGTTTTCAGTTTTGGTAGTGAGGCCGTGCCCTGAGCTGAGCTGCTTCATTGGCTTGAAGAGCCTTCTTCCGGAAGCTGTTTTGAGGACAATAGCTTAGAAGTTAACAACTCTGGGATACCAGTGGGGAATGGAGATGTTGATTCGCGTGAGCTGTCCAGTGCGTGATCTGGACTATTGCTGTGTGATGTGCAGATATGGATGCTGCGAGCTGTTCTAAGCTAAGATTCCATGAGCTGAGAGTGCGTCAAAGGATGTTTGGTTGCTGCAAGCGGGATAGAGCGCCCTGAGCTGATTAACATTGTGCGACCTGACCTGAGTTGTTGTAAGATGTTGATGGGTTACTGTGCAGTTCACCCTATGCTGAACTGGTGTGATCTGAGCATTGTGCACTGCGCAAGCTGATAGGTGCATGGGAGTTGATATGCAAAAGTGATCTGTTGAGATCGTGATATGTTGGTGTTTAAGCTGAGTTGCGTCTTTGTGCCTAAGCTGGATCAGTGTCAGGGTCTGAGCTGATGGAAGACACTATAGCCATAAGCCGCTGGGAGCATGGTCTATAGAACATGAGCTGTTGGGTCCGAGAGTCTATACATACTGAGTGATACGCTGGACAGATTACAGTGAAGGAGTCCGACTTGTGCTGAAGTCACTGTAGCCGTGTCTGTTGAGTAGCGAGTATAAATGCCCTCTCGTTGACCAACACTTAGTCATTTTTTTAGACCACCTGTTCCTAATATTCTTTTAGACGCTCCCGATAGATATTACCAAACCCTAGCTACTGTTCACCAATCAAGTAAATTCCAAATATCCGGAGTTTGATTGGTTCGTTGGGAGTGAGGGTACAACGGTTGGACACCCCTCTTCAAGTCCGACGTTTCCGTATCTGTTTGGAGTTGGTAGGAGACCGGATGGAGGAGATCATCGTGAAGCTGCGTGAGTTGGGTTTCACGATTTCCGGCTGGGTTAGAGTTTCAGTTCAGGTAACCATGTTCTGCTAGTGTTAGTTTGACTCCTAGCGTTTGTCTTTGATCTATTTAGGGCTCTGTTTTTGTATGCAGTAGTGCTGCGCTGTTGAGGACTTCGACCGAGAGCTGTATAAGCTTTAGCAGAGCGGATTCTGCTGGTAGCCGTGATCTTGTGCTGAGATAGTTGCCAAGATCTGCGTAAGGTACAAATTGAGCTTGTGTTTTACAGCTTGGGATAATCATGTGAGCGTAGAGGCTGTAGGCTGAAATGCCTTAGCTTGTCGTGTGTATGCTGGGTTGTAGTTTCTGATACACTTGTGCTGAGTAGCCTAGCTGATTCTGCTGTGTTGCGCCTGCAATGCCAAAGCTGTTGATGTGTAGTGTTCTGTTATGCATGCTTTAGACTATGCTATGCAGGTTGAGTCTATACTGCCTACGTGCTGTTTGTCGTAGTTGTTTCTGCGTGTGCTGGTATGCCATGCCGATCTGTTTATTGTTATATTCCGACTGTGAGATGATTTTCATAGTCGTGTATAGCATGAGGATGCATGAGATATGTTGTTATGCTTTGCCGTGCTGATTTGCATGTGTTTACTGTATGCTGTTGCATGAGCTTGATATTGCATACTATCATAGCATATTGGGCCTGCTTTCTTTGAGAACCTGGTGACGATGTGTTAGTACTGTGATCTCGTCTCCCCACTTTGATGATTGGTGTCGCCATGAGGTGGGGTGGGTGATTTCCCTTCCCTCAGAGAGCTGAAATGCACAATAGGGTTGAGGCTGAAAGGGGTTACAGGTACTGCGTGTGAGGTGACCGGGCAATGCCCTCACCCCTCATACGTGTAGTGGCCAATATTGTTGGTTGACTGGCTGGCTGAGACGTCATGCCTGGGAGTCCTTCTCCGTTGTTGTTTGATTGGACATCTGAGATGTCGTGCCTAGGAGTCTTTCACTGAGTCGTGATTGCCAGCTGAGTCACTGTGCTTGTTGCCGATGAGTCTCGGTACCCTTTATGCATTGCACGACATATGTTTCATGCTTTATTTGATAGTTGTTGATGATTAGCTCTTCGTACTAAGGTTTGACCTTGTTTTTTCCCTCGGGGATACTTTGGCCGTGTGTTGGCCATTGCAGACCTTTTTCAGGTAGTCAGTTGGTCCGTGAGGTGTGACATCTGGTGCAGTGTTCCCAGTTATGTATATATATATGCTATATCGAGTCATTGACATGGGATGCCCTGTGTAGTTGATTGTATTTGACTTGATTGATTTGCATGTATATTTGTGGTGGCAATTGTTGTTGCTCCGGCTTTTGGGTCAAAGACCTATTCTGAGTATAAATTTATGTTGAATGCTACATTTTCAGTCAGGCCGAGAAAGAAAAATTTTACCCGATTTTTAAGCTTTCGTGTTTTTGCGTGTTTTAGCTGTGTTTAGAACACCGGGCCTGACACTTTGGTATCAGAGCTTAAACTGGGATAACGTCGTTTCCTTTCTATCACACTCGAGTCTAGGCACTGTGTTTGTCCTCTTGCATTTGCTGGACAACATGATTACCGGTCCTTGTTTGTGCTTATCTCTGATGTACCTCTTAGATGCCGCCGATGAGAAGTAGAGGTAGAGCTGGTAGGCAGGTTGTAGACGAGCCGATAGTGTCGGATAGTGAGGAGGATTTCACTCAGCCGGGTGTTCCTTTGCATCGTCGTGCTAGACAGGCTGAGGCTAAGGTGCAGCAATTGACTCGACGAGTGAGTAGTATGGAGCTAGTTCTAGCTAGGTTCCAGTGGATGAACCCTCCGACCTTCAATGGTGCCGAAGGTGGTCTTGCAGCCGAGGGTTGGTTTGTACACATGGTGGGTTTGTTTGACCGTGTGCAGTACGAGGATGAGACAAGACTGCGTCTGGCGACTTTCCAGTTGAGGGATCAAGAAAAGCTTTGGTGCAGGGGTGCTTCTCGAGCGATGACTGAGACAGGAACAGTGATCTTGTGGGAGAGTTTCTGTGCTGCCTTTCGTCAGGAGTACATCCCCGAGTCGTACTACAACACCAAGGAACGTGAGTTCGATAACTTGGTGCAAGGGGATCTAAATGTGGATGAGTATGCGAGGTGGTTTTCTTCCTTTCTCGCGTATGTTCCATTTTGCTGGCCGTGAGAGGGCGAAGCAGAACAGATTCTTGGAAGGTTTGAGAGAGAGGACCTTTATTCCCTGGTGCTAGCAGCTTCCCCTTGTACCTTTGTGGAGGCAATGGACTGAGCGATAGACATGCTCCTTCCGGACGTCTTATCTGTTCGAGCCCAGCTTTCCCGTTAAGGACAGAATGTTTCTTCTGTGCCATCAGAGGTGCCTTCATCCCAACCTTCTCAGGCACCGCAATCTTCGAACTTTCAGTGGTTTAGGCCGAGAGGAAAGCAATTTAAAAGTATTGGTTAGAGTTCTTTCGGTTCAGACAGCTCTTGTGGGGCTATGGTTTGTGTCCAGTGTGTTGGCAAGCATCTGATTTCGCAGTGTCATGGAGTGCGGGGAGGTTTACATACTTGTGGGCAAACTGGACACTTCTCAAGGATGTTCCTGCAAGAGGACAACGTTCTAACCTGTCGCAGCAGGGTCCTTTTGGTGATGCTTCACGGGATTTACATTTGCATTGTCAACCTCAGCACTCGGGACCTCAGTGGGCTCAATAGAGAGCAATGACTGGAGAGGATGCTGATGAATTGCCAGAGGAGTAACCGCAGGTACTTGCTTTGCTTTTGTATTATCCTACGTGAGTTGGCTTGACACGAGGACATCGCATACGTGTGTTTTGCTCTATGTGTTGAGCGTGGGTTGATTCGATACCCACCTTGTTGTGTGATGTAGTGTCTGTTAGTACTCTTGCCGATGTGATTTAGATTTGTTCCGTGAGATAGTGCTGACTTGTATGTGTTAGTGGTTTACCCTGTTGTTCGATAGCCCTTGACGCCTTTCCGGACTAGGTTCCTGTATTTACTTTTGGAGCACGAGATCGATTTTAGCCTTGAGTTGGTGCTGGAATCTTCCCCGAATTCTGGAGTTTTGTTGCTGTCCCGCAACTGCTATCTTGAGAATCTGTCAGTGATATCTATGCCGCTGTTGTTGCTGCTGGACTAGTAAGGTAGAGATGTTACCTGTAAGTGGATATGAGTCCGTTCTTCTTGACTCTGGAGTGGAGATAGCTTGTGTAGCAAGTGAGACCTGGGAGTCAAAGTATAGTGGATCAGCTTAGACGGTGAGATGATCCTTAAGGCACCCGTGGGCTGAGCAGCGTTAGTTCTTAGATGGAATGTTGACGTGATATGCGCTGAGTGAGCTTTTAGCTTTGAGGCAAGCGGGACATTGTGAGCTGATATCAGCGTAGGTTACTTACTGATTTTTCTTGTGCCAGTCCTAGTTGACTGTGTAGTTGAGTAAGATAAGATATGTTGGAGTCGGCCCAGAGCAGGCTTGACTACTGTTTCCTGTGATGAGACTGCATGGTGTGTTGGTGTTGGCAGTGACCAGCAGAAAGTATTGGAACATTTCCTGATGTTGGAAGAACTTGCATGCAGCTTTGGAGTCAATATTTGTTAGGATAGCAGCCAACCTCCCCGACCTGATGGCCAATCTGAGCTGAATTTGTAGATTCTGGCAGGCATGTTGCGAGCAGTAGTGATGATTTTCGCTAATAGTTGACAGAAATTCTGTAACGCCCCAAAATCCATAGGACCACATTTATGCATTTTATTGATCTCATGGGCCAAATTGGCAATTTTAAATGTTATGAACTTGTTGATTTATTGATGTTAGCAAGTAAGGTGCGCTGCGGCTGGTACCAGCAGGTGACTCCAACGAGTGATGCACGAGCTGGTTTAAATCGATAAAAAAAATGTTTTAAGGAGGTGAAATGATTTCTTTTGGAAAAGGTTTCAAAGTTCATGTTTTAAAATGTTTAAACATAGAAAGGGAAGAAAAGATGGGTTCAAAATTATGTTTTAAAGGATGTTTGATGCTTCCAAAATGTTTTCCAGAAAGATATGATGTTTTAAAAGAAATGGGGATTCGAGTTTATTCTCGGATCGATTATGAATGTTCTTCGCTCAGTAGTTGTAATATCAAGATTTGATAACGGTGTAATCAGTAGTTGCTAGTTGAATCATTGTAAAGTATGGTTTGATAGGCAACAACGGATGGCATAGTTGTTGTTTTGATGTTACAAATGTCGAGTTATGTTCCAGCAGCTGTATTTCCTTGTTAAGATTCAGCAGCTGTATTGTTATAATGTTTACGAATGTTCTTCCTTTTGCTGTAATATCGGGATTTGATGATTGTGTAATCGGTAGTTGCTGGTTGAATCAATACAAAGTCTGGTTTAATAGGCGACGGCGGGTAGCGCGATCATTGTTTCGATATTACAAGTGTTTTCGTAAAATCCAGCAGATGCACTGTTCATCAGCAGGTGCATCTTTCCTTGTTAAAATCAGTAGTTGTATTTCCTTTGTTGAAAATCAGCAGCTGCATCGTTATCGTGAAACCAGCAGTTGCATTTCCTTTGTTAGATTGCAGCTGTCGCATTGTTTGAGTTCAGTAGTTGCGACCAGCAGTCGCACTATTTCATGTTCAGCTGTTGCATATTTTATTGTTCATCAGCTGATAGTTTGTTCATCAACAGTTTCATTGTTATCATAAAATCAGCAGATGCACTGTACATCAACAGGTGCATTCCTATTGAAATATTGCAGCCGTTGGATTTCTTTCGCAAATTCCAGCTGGTACACTGTTCACCAGCAGGTGCAATTCTTTTGCTAAAACCAGCAGGTGTATTTCTTTGTTAACACAAGCAGGTGCATTCCATTGTGATAGTTCAACAGTTGCTTTATCCGTTTCTAAGTACTGTTCATTTCAGCTGGTATTAGTCTTGCGACTGGTAATATTCATTTATATATATGTGTTAGCGCTTTTTCTTGCAACTGGTTGATCAGCGTATTCCTTGCGACTGATTGATGCGCTAACGACGTCGTTTCTTTAAGTTATAAATTATAAGCAGATAGTTTTGTCATCCTACCTGTTATTTACTTCAACGACATCGTTTCATTTAAATACGATTGTCTTAGTAAAAGATCTTGCAGCTGGTTTCTATTTATTCCAGCTGGTTCATTTTAGTGATATTTGCGAACAGCAGAGATCTGTTTTGTTTCATAAGTGCTTCCATTTTCTTGCGACTGGTTTCCTTTTCACCAGTTTCATTTCAACGATACGTTTCCAAAGTCGAATTCGATACTCAGTAAAGTTTTTAAAATGGGAAGCAAATGTTTAAAATGATGGAACCCGATTTTTTACAGAAATTTCAAAGAATGTTTAAAGAAAGGATTGTTAAGGAACAAAAGCTATTTTAGATTATGGCATAGATAGTTGACGGTCACCCAATTGTAGAAGGGTGAGTAGTCGTCCAAGTGTCGGCTGCCCTTTCATAATGAGCTATATGCTAGAACGGATTTCCGAAGTCATTTGATCAAGTGCATAACGGACCACATAGAACTTATATGCCATGATCAACTGAAAATGATATTGAAATTGTTAACGATGAGAAGCTGGGCTATGATCCCCTGTTTCTGCCATTGAACTGTTTATTGAATTGTTTACGAAAATGATATTGTTCATTGAGTTCCTTAACATATGTATTGAACAGATGTCCACCTGTATATTTGAATTGTTATTACCTAGGTTTTACATGCTGAGCCTCTAGGCTCACTAGCTTTTAAAATGGTGCAGGTGCGACAACTGATGGAAGAACAGCGGGTGAAACTTGAAACCAGCAGCTGGGTGGTTGTGTTTATCAAGGGGCCAACGTAATCCGTGTCTAGGATAATGTTGTTTTATCTTTTGTAGGATCTGTATTAGATCAGTTGCAACGGTTGTATATTTACATAGAATAACAGCTGGTTGTAAATCGCAATTGCAAGGTTATATAATATACTCTGTTTTTCCGCAAACAAGTTTCAGCAGTTGGCGCCGTAATTGGTATTGTGTCTGTGTCTGGTTTATGTTTCGAGTTTCTTTCAAGTTATAGGAAATACAGCCTATAGCGAATTATCTTTTAGTCTTCTTTTATTCGAAAATTTTTATTCACCCCAAATCGTGATTCCCATGGGTTCGGGCGTCACAACATGCTATCAGAGCAACGTTCCTGAGATAAACACACTCACCATCAGCTGGATCAAAGTTCATCGTCTGTTCCTCTATTGTGAGTTTATTTTCAGAGCATTGTATTTTATTTTAGCATGTTCTGATTATTGCATTGTGGTGGATTACGGGCTATAGATTGTAAGATGTCTTGACGAGGTAGAGGTAGACGTGGGGAAAGAAGGGGCAGCACCATCAAAGAGGTTAGCTTAGGTGGTCCCGCATGTGTGATAGTGGTTATAACTCCACCAGTAGAGAAGTTAGTAAGACAACCAAGTCAAGGAAGTGGCCATCCTTCAGGCCAAGGACCTATCCATGGGAATTCTCAGAAAGGGCTTGGCCGCAAGCAGAAACGCCAGGCTTCTCAGTTTAGGAAGCAGAAGTCACCTAAGCAGTCAAAGACCGATCAGCAGGAGTCTCTAGAACAGCAACCCCAACAGAGCAACTTAGTCCCCAGGATGAATATCAAACCGACTTGCCTTATGTGTAACAAAAAGCATGCTGGTCAGTGTAGGGCTGGGCAAGACGTGTGTTTTAAGTGTGGTTTTCAAGGCCACATTGCTAAGTACTGCTCGAAGCCAAAGCAGCACATGGACAGCATAGAGAGAGAGTGGAAAGATGTGGAGGAGGAAATTCAGCAGCAGAGGCCTCAAGAACAGAAACCTCTACTGATCCAACCTATTATTTTAGTTCCAGCTGTTAGTGGCAGACCTGTGTGTCCTAAATGTCAGAAGCCTCATTCGGGACAATGCAGATTTGGGCAAAATGTCTGCTACAAGTGTGGAATGCCTGGACATATTTTGAAACATTATCCAAAGTCCAAGCAACTGGTGACCAGCAGAGCCTACGTGATGACCACCGAAAAAGCCAATCCAGAGTCGACAGTGGTCACAGGTGAAATTTCGATCGCTGTATTTCCTTCTCTCGCATTAATTGACTCAGGAGCTACACATTTATTTGTTGCAACTGAATTTTTTAAGAAGCTATCCCTCCAGCCGGAGCAAGTATTGATAGGATATTGCGTATCGGTACCATCGGGAGAGAAGTTAGTATCCCATGAATTGTTTAGAAAATTAGAACTTGAACTTCAAGGGAATAAGATCACTGCTGATTTAATAGTTTTACCAATGCCAGAATTCGATATGATTTTGGGAATAGATTGGTAAACTAAGTATGGTGTAGTTATTGATTTTTAAGTCACGAATAGTAATAGTTAGCCCACCAGTAGGAAGTTCATTCCAGGTTTTGGCCAAACATGTTAGTAGAACTTCTCTAGTTGTATCATCCATAACCGC
>KV016257.1:59916-105112 GCA_001598015.1 Dorcoceras hygrometricum
TATCCATTACCTAGGATAGAAGATCTGTTCGACCAGTTGAGAGGGTCCGTAGTATTTTCTAAGATCGACTTGAGGTCTGGATACCATCAGTTAAAGATTAAGGCTACTGATGTTTACAAAACAGCCTTTAGAACTAGGTATGGTCACTTCGAATTCCTAGTTATGTCTTTTGGACTTACGAATGCTCCATCAGCTTTTATGGATTTAATGAATAGGGTCTTTCAACCATTCTTAGACCAGTTTGTAGTTGTATTCATTGATGACATCTTAGTGTATTCTAAGACCAGAAGGGAGCACGTCCAACATTTAAGAATCGTACTTCAGATTTTGAAAGATAAGCAGTTGTTTGCTAAATTTAGCAAATGTGATTTCTGGATGGAGAAAGCATCGTTCATAGGCCATATAATCTCTAAGGATGGAATAGAAGTCGACCCTGCCAAAGTTGAAGCAGTTCGCGACTCGTCAGCACCAAAGAATGTTGCAGAGATTAGGAATATTTTTTTTTTTTTTTGGATTTAGCTGGATATTATCCGCGATTTATCCAAGGATTTTCTAAGATAGTTGTTCCCTTGACCATGTTAACAAGGAAGCAAGTGAAGTATAACTGGACAAAATAGTGTCAAATCAGTTTTGACAAATTGAAGCAAGCATTGATAGAAGCACCAGTGTTAGTAATGGCCGATGCATTGAGTAGAAAATCGGTAGGATTATCGCAGCTGGTTGTCCAGCAGCCGTTGGCAAATGAAATTGAAAGATTTGGACTTGAGATAGTGTCCAGCCGTAGTAATGATACGATTTTAGTAAACCTCTCTGTAAGATCTAATTTGTTAAATCAAATTCGAGAGGGTCAACCGCAGGACCAGCAGTTGAAGAAATGGGTCCAGCAGGATAAATAAAGAGGCAACAGTCTATATTTTACGGAGGATGGAATTGTTAGGTATATGGGAAGAATTTGGGTTCCCCAAATAGATGGTTTAAGAGCTGATATGTTTAGCCTTTACCCTTATCTTTTCGGTACGTAAATTTCGAGGACGAAATTTCAATAAGGAGGGTAGAGTTGTAACGCCCCAAAATCCATAGGACCACATTTATGCATTTTATTGATCTCATGGGCCAAATTGGCAATTTTAAATGTTATGAACTTGCTGATTTATTGATGTTAGCTAGTAAGGTGCGCTGCGGCTGGTACCAGCAGGTGACTCCAACAAGTGATGCACGAGTTGGTTTAAATCGATCAAAAAAAATTTTTTAAGGAGGTGAAATGATTTCTTTTGGAAAAGGTTTGGTATTTCACAAATTAAAATGGTTAGAAGGGAGTTTTATTAAAATACTGCAACTTGTTGAAAGTGTGTCATGCTAAATATTACAAGTATCTTGCCACTAATCCCTTCGGTATTTAAACCTATTTTTGAAGAAAGATCTTTATCACTTTCAAAGAAATCCTCCTGTGTTCTTCAAAGTAATTTGCAGAGAAGTTCGTGTATTGCTCAAGGGGAAGAATTCTGCAGGGATCAGCTGTTGTTGCAAAGCTACGGTTAAGGCAAGTAAAAGATGTTTCTTGACTCAACATTTAAAGCATATATTCATGTTTCTGAGTCTTCTTGCCTATGTGCTATTGTAAGTTTCAAAGTTCATGTTTTAAAATTTTTAAACATAGAAAGGGAAGAAAAGATGGGTTCAAAATGATGTTTTAAAGGATGTTTGATTCTTCCAAAATGTTTTCCAGAAAGATATGATGTTTTAAAAGAACTGGGGATTCGAGTTTATTCCCAGATCGATTATGAATGTTCTTCGCTCAGTAGTTGTAATATCAAGATTTGATAATGGTGTAATCTGTAGTTGCTAGTTGAATCATTGTAAAGTATGGTTTGATAGGCAACAACGGATGGCATATTTCATCAGCAGGTGCATCTTTCCCTTGTTAAAATCAGCAGTTGCACTTCTTTGTTGAAAATCAGCAGCTGCATTGTTATCGTAAAACCAGCGGTTGCATTTCCTTTGTTAGATTTCAGTTGTCGCATTGTTTGAGTTCAATAGTTGCGACCAGCAGTCGCACTATTTCATGTTCAGCTGTTGCATATTTTATTGTTCATCAGCTGATAGGTTGTTCATCAGCTGATAGTTTGTTCATCAGCAGTTTCATTGTTTTCATAAAATCAGCAGATGCACTGTACATCAACAGGTGCATTCCTATTGAAATATTGCAGCCGTTGGATTTCTTTCGCAATTCCAGCTGGTACACTGTTCACCAGCAGGTGCAATTCTTTTGCTAAACCAGCAGGTGTATTTCTTTGTTAACACCAGTAGGTGCATTCCATTGTGATAGTTCAGCAGTTGCTTTATCCGTTTCTAAGTACTGTTCATTTCAGCTGGTATTAGTCTTGCGACTGGTACTATTCATTTATATATATGTGTTAGCGCTTTTTGTTGCAACTAGTTGATCAACGTATTCCTTGCGACTGATTGATGCGCTAACGACGTCGTTTCTTTAAGTTATAAATTATCAGCAGATAGTCTTGTCATCCTACCTGTTATTTACTTCAACGACATCGTTTCATTTAAATACGATTGTCTTAGTAAAAGATCTTGCAGATGGTTTCTATTTATTCCAGCTGGTTCATTTTAGCGATATTTGCGAACAACAGAGATCTGTTTTGTTTCATAAGTGCTGTTCCATTTTCTTGCGACTGGTTTCCTTTTCACTAGTTTAATTTCAACGATACGTTTCCAAAGTCGAATTCGATACTCAGTAAAGTTTTTAAAATGGGAAGAAAATGTTTAAAATGATGGAACCCGATGTTTTACAGAAATTTCAAAGAATGTTTAAAGAAAGGATTGTTAAGGAACAAAAGCTATTTTAGATTATGGCATAGATAGTTGACGGTCACCCAATTGTAGAAGGGTGAGTAGTCGTCAAGTGTCGGCTGCCCTTTCATAATGAGCTATATGCTTGAACGGATTTCCGAAGTCATTTGATCAAGTGCATAACGGACCACATAGAAATTATATGCCATGATCAACTGAAAATGATATTGAAATTGTTAACGATGAGAAGCTGGGCTATCATCCCCTGTTTCTACCATTTAACTGTTTATTGAATTGTTTATGAAAATGATATTGTTCATTGAGTTCCTTAACATATGTATTGAACAGATGTCCACCTGTATATTTGAATTGTTATTACCTAGGTTTTACTTGCTGAGCCTTTAGGCTCACTAGCTTTTAAAATGGTGTAGGTGCGACAACTGATGGAAGAACAGCAGGTGAAACTTGAAACCAGCAGCTGGGTGGTTGTGTTTATCAAGGGCCCAACGTAATCCGTGTCTAGGATAATGTTGTTTTATCTTTTGTAGGATCTGTATTAGATCAGTTGCAACGGTTGTATATTTACATAGAATAGCAGCTGGTTGTAAATCGAAATTGCAAGGTTATATAATATACTCTGTTTTTCCGCAAACAAGTTTCAGCAGTTGGCGCCGTAATTGGTATTGTGTCTGTGTCTGGTTTATGTTTCGAGTTTCTTTCAAGTTATAGGAAATACAGCCTATAGCGAATTATCTTTTAGTCTTATTTTATTCGAAAATTTTTATTCACCCCAAATCGTGATTCCCGTGGGTTCGGGCATCACAACATGCTATCAGAGCAACGTTCCTGAGATAAACACACTCACCATCAGCTGGATCAAAGTTCATCGTCTGTTCCACTATTGTGAGTTTATTTTCAGAGCATTGTCTTTTATTTTAGCATGTTCTGATTATTGCATTGTGGTGGATTACGGGCTATAAATTGTAAGATGTCTGGACGAGGTAGAGGTAGACGTGGGGAAAGAAGGGGCAGCACCATCAAAGAGGTTATCTTAGGTGGTCCCGCATGTGTGATAGTGGTTATAACTACACCAGTAGAGCAGTTAGTAAGACAACCAAGTCAAAGAAGTGGCCATCCTTCAGGCCAAGGACCTATCCATGGGAATTCTCAGAAAGGGCTTGGCCGCAAGCAGAAACGCCAGGCTTCTCAGTTTAGGAAGGAGAAGTCACCTAAGCAATCAAAGACCGATCAGCAGGAGTCTCTAGAACAGCAACCCCAACAGAGCAACTTAGTCCGCAGGATGAATATCAAACCGACTTGCCTTATGTGTAACAAAAAGCATGCTGGTCAGTGTAGGGCTGGGCAAGACGTGTGTTTTAAGTGTGGTTTTCAAGGCCACATTGCTAAGTACTGCTCGAAGCCAAAGCAGCACATGGACAGCATAGAGAGAGAGTGGAAAGATGTGGAGGAGGAAATTCAGCAGCAGAGGCCTCAAGAACAGAAACCTCTACTGATCCAACCTATTATTTTAGTTCCAGCTGTTAGTGGCAGACCTGTGTGTCCTAAATGTCAGAAGCCTCATTCGGGACAATGCAGACTTGGGCAAAATGTCTGCTACAAGTGTGGAATGCCTGGACATATTTTGAAACATTGTCCAAAGTCCAAGCAACTGGTGACCAGCAGAGCCTACGTGATGACCACCGAACAAGCCAATCCAGAGTCGACAGTGGTCACAGGTGAAATTTCGATAGCTGGATTTCCTTCTTTAGCTTTATAAGATTCAGGAGATACGCATTCATTCATTGCTGTTGAGTTTGTTGAAAAATTGTCTATCCAGCCGGAACAAGTAATGATAGGTTATTGTGTGTCGGTACCATCGGGAGAGAAGTTAGTATCTCATGAATTGTTTAGAAAATTAGAACTTGAACTTCAAGGGCATAAGATCACTGCTGATTTAATAGTTTTACCAATTCCAGAATTCGATATGATTTTGGGAATAGATTGGTTAACTAAGTATGGTGTAGTGATTGATTTTAAGTCACGAACAGTAATCGTTAGTCCACCAGTAGGAAGTTCATTCCAATTTTTGGCCAAACATGTTAATAGAACTTCTCTAGTTGTATCATCCATAACTGCGACTGATAGGCCTCGACTGGTAGACGTAGAAGTTGCGAATGAGTTTATTGAGGTTTTCCCAGAAGACATCCAGGGACTACCACCAGACAGGGAGTTAGAGTTTTCCATTGATCTAATCCCAGGAGCTGCTCCAGTATCTAGGCCACCATATCGATTAGCTCCAACAGAGATGAAAGAATTGAAATAACAGATATAAGATCTGTTGGAGAAATGGTTTATAAGACCAAGTACTTCCCCTTGGAGAGCCCCTGTTTTATTTGTTAAGAAAAGGATGGAAGTATGAGGTTATGTATAGATTACTGAGAGTTGAATAAATTGACGATTAAGAATAAGTATCCATTACCTAGGATAGAAGATCTGTTCAACCAAGTTGAGAAGGTCCGTAGTATTTTCTAAGATCGACTTGAGGTCTGGATACCATCAGCTAAGGATTAAGGCTACTGATGTTTAGAAAACAGCCTTTAGAACTAGGTATGGTCACTACGAATTCCTAGTTATGCCTTTTGGACTTACGAATGCTCCATCAGCTTTTATGGATTTAATGAATAGGGTCTTTCAACCATTCTTAGACCAGTTTGTAGTTGTATTCATTGATGATATCTTAATGTATTTTAAGACCAGAAGGGAGCACGTCCAACATTTAAGAATCGTACTTCAGATTTTGAAAGATAAGCAGTTGTTTGCTAAATTTAGCAAATGTGATTTCTGGATGGAGAAAACATCGTTCATAGGCCATATAATCTCTAAGGATGGAATAGAAGTCGACCCTGCCAAAGTTGAAGTAGTTCGCGACTGGTCAGCACCAAAGAATGTTGCAGAGATTATGAGTTTTTTTTTTGTTTTTTTTTGGGTTTAGCTGGATATTATCGGCGATTTATCCAAGGATTTTCTAAGATAGATGTTCCCTTGACCATGTTAACAAGGAAGCAAGTGAAGTATAACTGGACAAAAGAGTGTCAAACCAGTTTTGACTAATTGAAGCAAGCATTGATAGAAGCACCAGTGTTAGTAATGGCCGATTCTTTGAGTAGAAAATCGGTAGGATTATCGCAGCTGGTTGTCCAGCAGCCGTTGGCAAATGAAATTGAATATTTGGACTTGAGATAGTGTCCAGCCGTAGTAATGATACGATTTTAGTAAACCTCTCTGTAAGATATAATTTGTTAAATCAAATTCGAGAGGATCAACCGCAGGACCAGCAGTTGAAGAAATGGGTCCAGCAGGATAAAGAAAGAGGCAACAGTCTATATTTTACGTAGGATGGAATTTTTAGGTATATGGGAAGAATTTGGGTTCCCCAAATAGATGGTTTAAGAGCTGATATGTTTAGCCTTTACCCTTATCTTTTTGGTACGTAAATTTCGAGGACGAAATTTCAATAAGGAGGGTAGAGTTGTAAAGCCCCAAACTCCATAGGACCACATTTATGCATTTTATTGATCTCATGGGCCATATTGGCAATTTTAAATGTTATGAACTTGCTGATTTATTGATGTTAGCTAGTAAGGTGCGCTGCGGCTGGTACCAGCAGGTGACTCCAACAAGTGATGCACGAGCTGGTTTAAATCGATCAAAAAAAATGTTTTAAGGAGGTGAAATGATTTCTTTTGGAAAAGGTTTGGTACTCACAAATTAAAATGGTTAGAAGGGAGTTTTATTAAAATACTGCAACTTGTTGAAAGTGTGTCATGCTAAATATTACAAGTATCTTTCCACTAATCCCTTCGGTATTTAAACCTGTTTTTGAAGAAAGATTTTTATCACTTTCAAAGAAATCCTCCTGTGTTCTTCAAAGTAATTTGCAGAGAAGTTCGTGTATTGCTCAAGGGGAAGAATTCTACAGGGATCAGCTGTTGTTGCAAAGCTACGGTTAAGGCAAGTAAAAGCTGTTTCTTGACTCACCATTTAAAGCATATATTCATGTTTCTTAGTCTTCTTGCCTATGTGCTATTGTAACTTTCAAAGTTCATGTTTTAAAATGTTTAAACATAGAAAGGGAAGAAAAGATGGGTTCAAAATGATGTTTTAAAGGATGTTTGATGCTTCCAAAATGTTTTCCAGAAAGATATGATGTTTTAAAAGAACTGGGGATTCGAGTTTATTCCCAGATCGATTATGAATGTTCTTCGCTCAGTAGTTGTAATATCAAGATTTGATAACGGTGTAATCTGTAGTTGCTAGTTAAATCATTGTAAAGTATGGTTTGATAGGCAACAACGGATGGCATAGTTGTTGTTTTGATGTTACAAATGTCGAGTTATGTTCCAGCAGCTGTATTTCCTTGTTAAGATTCAGCAGCTGTATTGTTATAATGTTTACGAATGTTCTTCCTTTTGCTGTAATATCGGGATTTGATGATTGTGTAATCGGTAGTTGCTGGTTGAATCAGTACAAAGTCTGGTTTAATAGGCGACGGCGGGTAGCGCGATCATTGTTTCGATATTACAAGTGTTTTCGTAAAATCCAGCAGATGCACTGTTCATCAGCAGGTGCATCTTTCCTTGTTAAAATCAGTAGTTGTATTTCCTTTGTTGAAAATCAGCAGCTGCATCGTTATCGTGAAACCAGCAGTTGCATTTCCTCTGTTAGATTGCAGCTGTCGCATTTTTTGAGTTCAGTAGTTGCGACCAACAGTCGCACTATTTCATGTTCAGCTGTTGCATATTTTATTGTTCATCAGCTGATAGTTTGTTCATCAGCAGTTTCGTTGTTTTCATAAAATCAGCAGATGCACTGTACATCAACAGGTGCATTCCTATTGAAATATTGCAGCCGTTGGATTTCTTTCGCAAATTCCAGCTGGTACACTGTTCACCAGCAGGTGCAATTCTTTTGCTAACACCAGCAGGTGTATTTCTTTGTTAACACCAGCAGGTGCATTCCATTGTGATAGTTCAGCAGTTGCTTTATCCGTTTCTAAGTACTGTTCATTTAAGCTGGTATTAGTCTTGCGACTGGTACTATTCATTTATATATATGTGTTAGCGTTTTTTCTTGCAACTGGTTGATCAGCGTATTCCTTGCGACTGATTGATGCGCTAACGACGTCGTTTCTTTAAGTTATAAATTATCAGCAGATAGTCTTGTCATCCTACCTGTTATTTACTTCAACGACATCGTTTCATTTAAATACGATTGTCTTAGTAAAAGATCTTGCAGCTGGTTTCTATTTATTCCAGCTGGTTCATTTTAGCGATATTTGCGAACAGCAGAGATCTGTTTTGTTTCATAAGTGCTGTTCCATTTTCTTGCGACTGGTTTCCTTTTCACTAGTTTAATTTCAACGATACGTTTCCAAAGTCGAATTCGATACTCAGTAAAGTTTTTAAAATGGGAAGCAAATGTTTAAAATGATGGAACCCGATGTTTTACAGAAATTTCAAAGAATGTTTAAAGAAAGGATTGTTAAGGAACAAAAGCTATTTTAGATTATGGCATAGATAGTTGACGGTCACCCAATTGTAGAAGGGTGAGTAGTCGTCCAAGTGTCGGCTGCCCTTTCATAATGAGCTATATGCTTGAACGGATTTCCGAAGTCATTTGATCAAGTGCATAACGGACCACATAGAACTTATATGCCATAATCAACTTAAAATGATATTGAAATTGTTAACGATGAGAAGCTGGGCTATCATCCCCTGTTTCTACCATTTAACTGTTTATTGAATTGTTTACGAAAATGATATTGTTCATTGAGTTCCTTAACATATGTATTGAATAGATGTCCACCTGTATATTTGAATTGTTATTACCTAGGTTTTACTTGCTGAGCCTTTAGGCTCACTAGCTTTTAAAATGGTGTAGGTGCGACAACTGATGGAAGAACAGCAGGTGAAACTTGAAACCAGCAGCTGGGTGGTTGTGTTTATCAAGGGCCCAACGTAATCCGTGTCTAGGATAATGTTGTTTTATCTTTTGTAGGATCTGTATTAGATCAGTTGCAACGGTTGTATATTTACATAGAATAGCAGCTGGTTGTTAATCGAAATTGCAAGGTTATATAATATACTCTGTTTTTCCGCAAAAAAGTTTCAGCAGTTGGCGCCGTAATTGGTATTTTTTCTGTGTCTGGTTTATGTTTCGAGTTTCTTTCAAGTTATAGGAAATACAGCCTATAGCGAATTATCTTTTAGTCTTCTTTTATTCGAAAATTTTTATTCACCCCAAATCGTGATTCCCGTGGGTTCGGGCGTCACAAATTCCTTGCCTTGGTGGAGTATTGTGTGTCATTTTAGCTCCAAGTGATGTTCGGGGTGACTTACCTCAAGGTTTTGCAAGGAAAATAAGTGCAGATTAGCTTTACCAACTGGAAGAGTTGGGGAAAAATCTGCAGTTTCATCGAACTCTGTGCAGTAGGTGAAGTACCAAGAGGATCTGATTTGATATAGAACTGAGGTGGAGTTAGATAGCCAAGCCAGTTTGTGGTTATAAGGTATAGATCTTGGAGTTTTGGCTTGCTATCCGTGTGATTTTGGCGAGTTTCTCCTTCCAGCTAGTGCTGAGATTGGAAATTTAGGGTTGATTAGCTCTTCAGTTCGTCAGTCTGTGCAAATATCAATGCATATAGGGTTTGTGGCGTGTAGTTTGTGGATGCCGGGTGAGTTGTTATTGATACATGATGTATCTCATGTGCCTCAGTCGAGGAAACAGGAGCCAGATCCTCCCTTTGTGATGTAGGACTGATGGAGTGAGCTGGACTAGACCCTGAGATGTTATGATTGTCCCATGAGATTTCTGGACAGGAAGGAGAAGCTACTGAATCTTAAAGAAAATTACGGCTTTGAGGATTATAATGCTGGGATATCCGCCCTATTCGAGATAAACGAATAAAATCCAAGCGGGCGATACATTATTTCTGAACTGTGGATCTACGAAGAATGGTATCATAGCTTGTGTTTTTGGTGCAGTGGAGATATCCCTGTGGTAAAGAGGTTTCCTGAGCGGTAGCAGACAATAAATGGCAAAGATAGCCTCACACTGTTGTGAGTCCTCCCCGATGTGTTGATGCTTGTTGGTGGATTTCAGTCTGTGCTATGTTCTGTGCTGGTTTTGACAGAATGTTGGTTTTGATTTCGAGGACGAAATCTCTTAAGGTGGGGAGAGTTGTGAGGACCATAATTAGCCGAGATAAATAACGATCTAATCCGTCGGTTAGTGACTAACTAATCGGTATAGATCAACTTAGGGAGCATCTGTTAAGATGTAAAAGCTCGGACACGAGCTGGTTCAAGGGTTGGTGCTAAGCAGATAGAAGAAACTGTTTATTGTGGACCAGATTAGGCACAAGCTGTTATGTAAGGACAATGCTGAGTCAGTGAGCTGTTACCTGTGTATCGTATAGCAGGGAACAACAGGCATGATCTGTTCTGGGATCGTGAGCTGTTCTAGGTTAATGTGCTGTGATCTATTAGCTTAGCGAACAGCTTTGGGCGTTGTAAGCTGTTTAGAGCATCCTAAGCTGATAGATAGGATGCAGACTGTTCTGGGTATCGCGGGCTGTGGTGACAGTCACAGGCTGTTTTGGAGATAACAACGGAAACTTATGGGTTTTGCTGTCTGAGTCTAAGCTGGGTTCAGCTTAAGACTGTTCCCTGTGTGCCTTGAGCTGAGGGACCCGATTACGAGTGCTGTGCAATGCTGGTTGGTGAAATCAGCTTGGGCGCAAGCGGATGGTGACGCACAGTTAGGCATGTGATGTTCGTGGTTTTCAGTTTTGGTAGTGAGGCCGTGCCCTGAGCTGAGCTACTTCGTTGGCTTGAAGGAGCCTTCTTCCGAAAGCTGAGGACAATAGCTTAGAAGTGAACAGCTCTGGTATACCAGCGTTGTGAGACTCGAAAATTTACTGGAATAATTGATTTAATTAATCGGGTTGAGCATATACCATATTTTGCTTGAACAGATCTGGAATGGACCAGCGTGGAGCTGGTATGCTTGGCAAAGTAATCGGGTCATAATTTGTATCGGAAACAGCCCTAGAATGTTGGATTATTTCCACGGGAAAGTGATAAAATCTGATCAGTATTGGTTGGTTGTATTCAGATTTGGTAGTGAAATCTGGTGGTCGCGTGCTATTTTTGGTTATGTATGTTGGAGGTTCTACGCGGGTAGCGATAGGACATCGTTTTGGGGAGAAACCAGATCTGAGTTAGGAGCGCGGTTATTGATACGTGGACCGATCCGATTCGTTGTCCCGGTTACTGGTTATGGATTGGACCGGTGAAGTTCGGAAATTTCAGATTTGGCGGATTTTGTGAGTCAGATCTGATGCCATGCCGTTTAGTGATGCAGATTTGGCTAGCGGGATGACGTGTCCTAGAGAGCGAGCTATCCTCGGTGCGACGTCGTTTTGATGAGTTCCAAATCTGTTTTGGCGTAGAGTCCAGATCTGGAGTGATACTCAGATCCGAGTTGGGATCAGTTTTGAGCCTAGGTTGTCGATGGCTACTGTTCATCATATCTGGGAGACTTAAGTGGTATATATTGAGGACTTTGACTCTGGTCTCTCCATTTTTCTCTTCCCGACACTTAGAAATATTTCTCGAAGGATAACTCTGTCGCGATACCCTAGCTACTGTTCACCGTAGCTTATTTCCTTTGATTGCCGGCGGTATACAACTCTGATTGAAGCAAGAGTGGTATCGCTGGACTCCTCTTGTCAAGACCGTTCTTCCTATACTTCTTTCCCAGGCTTTGTATTAGCTTGAAGAGGATAGCAAATGAAGTTTCCTTGTGTAGTATGTTAGCATTTGGGCCGTTTGAGTTCTTCTGTTCAGGTAGCTCTTTGGGTAAGTGTTAGTTCCTACCTTGTGCTTCGTTTAGAGCTGTTGGTTAAGCTAGAAGAGTAGGACAGAGCTGGTGGAGCTCGTAGCTCCCAGTTCGTAGTTCTGAGCTTTGAGTCCCTGAGTTGTTGCTTGTATTTGACTTAGCAGGTTTCAGATCTGGTTGCTCGGGACCACTTTCATAGTAATTGTAGCTCAGAACTAAGGTATGGAAGTTAGCTTGTCTTACAGCGTTGGATTTGGTACAGATTTTATGTGTGCTTCTGTGTATTCTCTTGTGTTGTTATTCCTTGCTTCTTTTGTGTTGATTATTGCAAGTTGTTACATTGCATACACGCGTTATTCATGTTGAGCTCAGATCTTTTTTAGCCGTGCCTTGTTTTCTTGATCTGTGTGTACCAGGATGCTTGTGTTGGAGGCCGAGCGGGTAACTCCCGTGTCCCTCATCTCCCTGTTGGGATCTGTTAGCCGCTATGAGCCGAGTGGGTAGCTCCCACATCTCATGAGCTGGGCAACAAAAGGTGGAGTGAATTGTTGTGCATCTGGTACCGCGTGTTGAGACGAGTGGGTAGTTCCCATATACTCACACACACCGTGGCCACTATCTTGGAATTGATCTGTATCATTGTTGAGCTATATTATGAGATCCTTTGGCTCCCTGTCTTCGTTTGTATCCTTGTTCTCATGCATAGCATCGGCATATTATCGGTTGCTATCTAACTACTGTTCTTCAGTTTCTCTCGGTACTGGGGTTTGACCCCATGTCCCTCTGGGGCTGGTTGTCTTGTTTTCCTGTGTGTTTTTAGGTTATCATTGTTTCTCAGCTGGTCGTGGAGTGTATCTAGCAGGTAGTGCCCCGGGAGGTGGATAGAGTGTCCCAGTTATATATAGTAGATACATGTTATAGTATATTGTATCTATGTTGAGCGAGAGACTCATCTGTTTGTATAATTGGGAGTCACTCTGTGCTTGTATGTTAGTTGTGCTGTATGTTTTGTAGTTGGTTTTCGAGCGTTGTAAAACCAATATTTTAATATCATTGTATTTTAAATTATGTTTCTAAGTTAGGCCAAAGCGAAAATTTTTAGCCACTATTTTAAATTTCTTCCGCTATTGTTTTGCGTTGTTTATCTCTGTGTGGAGCACGAGGCCTGACATTTTTAGCATCATAGCTTAAGATGGGATAAGGTCAATTTCTTTGATCACACTTGAGTCTAGGCGCAGTAATGCTTGTTGCATGTGCATGACTATGTGATTTATTTGCTATGTGACCTTACTGTTCTAGCTATCTCGTAGATGCCGCCTAGACATAGGGGTAGAGCAAGAGGACAGAGTTCGGAGGAATCCGAGGGTCAGAATGAGGGAGTGCAGCTTAGTATTCCTGGTCGCAGGTGTGATAGGCAGGTTGAGGTTGAGGTAGATGAGCTGGTATCTTGTGTGGATGACATGGAACGTGTGATGGCGAGGTTTCAGTGGATGAACCCCCAGGCATTTAACGGTGATGAGCCTAGTTCCGATGCTGTCCTGGTTGCAGTATATTACCGGGTTGTTTGATCGTGTGAGGTACGATGACGAGCGTAGGTTGAGTTTGGCTACGTTCCAGTTGAGGAAGAGTGCTGAGCGTTGGTGGAGAGGTGATTCTCGAGCTCTAAAGGAGACCGATTTTGGGATCTCATGGAACAGTTTCTGTAGACAGGAGTACGTCCCAGAGTCCTATGTTAACGCCAGGGAGCGATATTTTGATAACCTGGTGCAGGGGACTATGTCTGTGGGAGAGTATGCCCGGAGGTTTTCTTCTCTTCTTGCGTATGTTCCGCATGTTTCTGGCCATGAGAGGGCGAAGAGGAACAAGTTTTTGGAGGGTCTGAATGAGGAGTTGTACTCTCTAGTGCTGGAGAGTTCACCGACTAGTTATGCGGATGCGGTGGACAAGGAGATGGATATTGAGGAGGGACAGTAGAACCGTAGGTCTCGTGTTAGGCCGCAAGTTGTGCAAGGTAACCGTCCCATGGTTTCGGGGGTGCAACCTTCCCAGTCTTCGCAGTCATCCCAGCCACCCCAGTAGCAGGCAGCCCAACAATCTGGACACCATAGGTTTAGACCTCGTGGCGTCAGTTCAAGAGGAAGTCGGGTTCTAGTTCTTCTGGTTCGGATAGTTCTAGTAGTAGTAGTCCCCGGCCGAGTTTTGTGGTCAGTGTGGAGGAAAGAACCCTACGGCACAGTGTGTTGGCGTGCAGGGTACGTGTAACAATTGTGGACAGTATGGACACTTTGCGAGAGTGTGTCCTTTGGCTGGATCTCAGCACACCGCTGCCCCACCGCAGGATCGTTCAGGGGGATCTGGTAGAGGTCGTTCTTTTCCTGTTCCGCAGCCGAGGATGGGGGAGACGCAGTTTAGGCCGTTCCAACATCCTGGTCCTTCACGTTTCGGACAGTCTTCCCAGCCTCATTTCATAGGACCCCATCATGCCCAGGTGAATGCCATGACGAGGGAGCAAGCGGAGGGCACGCCAGGAGGAGTGATCGTAGGTACTTGCATTATATTTGATTTTCCTGTGCGTGTATTTTTTGATACAGGAGAATCACATTCGTTTATTGCTGATGCATTTGTGGTTGAGCATGGTTTGCATACCACACCTTTGTGTGATGTTGTATCTGTTGCGACTCTTGCCGGTGCGAGCCTGTACTCCCAAAAGATTTTGTTGAATGGCATTCTTAGGTTTGGTGAGAACGTGTTGGTAGCGAATTTGATCAGGCTAGTGATGTGGGATTTCGATTGCATAGTGGGAATGGACGTGTTGTCTAGCTATAGGGCCACCGTAGACTGTTTCCAGGGCGTTGTGCGTTTTAGGCCCCACTTCGGCGAGAAGTGGAACTTCTACGGCCATGATTCCCAGTAGAAGATTCATTTAGTCTCTGCCATGGAGATGTTTAGCCTATTGTCGTTGGAGAACGCTGGATTTATGATCTATGCTTTGGATTCATCTTCTTCGTCGTGTGTGGAGCTTAGTGATATCCCCGTTGTTCGCAATTTCCCTGATGTGTTTCCGGAGGAGATTCCTGACTTCCCTCCGAGCAGGGAGATCAACTTCAGCATTGAGTTGGTACCTGTTACAGCTCCGATCTCGCGAGCCCTGTATCATTTAGCGCCAGCCGAGTTGAGGGAGCTTAAGGTACAACTTAGCGACTTGTTGGAGAAGGGCTTCATTAGGCAGAGTATGTCCCGGTGGAGAGCGCCTATATTGTTTGTGAAAAAGAAGGATGGTTCGATGAGGATGTGCATTGACTTCCGGCAACTGAATAAGGAAACAGTGAAGAATAAGTACCCTTTTCCGAGGATCGATGATTTGTTTGACAAGTTTCAGGGTTCAGTTGTGTATTCGAAGATTGATCTGCGTTCAGGGTACCATCAGTTGCGTATTCGGGAGAAAGATGTTGCGAAAACTGCATTTCGTACGAGATATGGGCATTATAAGTTTTTAGTTATGCCTTTCGGTTTGACGAATGCCCCTGCAGTTTTCATGGACCTGATGAACCGAGTCTTCCGAGAGTTCATCGATCAGTTTGTGATAGTGTTTATCGATGACATTTTGGTGTACTCGAAGACTCCGATGCAACATAAGGAGAATTTGAGACTGGTTCTCCAGACACTTCGAGACTCGCAGCTGTATGCTAAGTTCTCCAAGTGCGAGTTTTGGTTGGACAGAGTTGTGTTTCTGGGTCATGTCATATTAGCTGAAGGTATTTTGGTGGATCTCCGTAAGGTAGAGGCTGTTGTTAACTGGGATCGTCCCTAGAATGTTTCTGAGATTCGTAGTTTCTTGGGTTTGACTAGCTATTATCGACGTTTTATAGAGGGATTCTCTAGTATAGCTAAGACTATGATGCAGTTGACCTAGAAGGACAAGAGATTTGTTTGGACTGAGCAGTGTGAGAACAGTTTCCAATTGCTCAAAGAGAAGCTAACTTCAGCACCTGTGTTAGCATTGCCTTCAGGATCAGGTGGTTTTGTGGTTTGTTCGGATGCTTCGCTCAATGGATTGGGTTGTGTTTAGATGCAGAATGATCGAGTCATTGTGTATGCCTCTCGTCAGTTGAAATCGAATGAGACTAGATACCCAGTTCATGACATGGAGTTGGCAGCAGTTGTCTTTGCCTTGAAGATCTGGCGCCACTATCTGTATAGCGAGAAGTTTGTGGTGTATAAAGACCACAAGAGTCTTCAGTATCTCTTCTCTCAGTCATATTTAAACATGAGACAGCGTAGATGGATGGATCCGCTTAAAGATTTTGATTGCGAGATCCAATATCAGTCTAGGAAAGTGAATGTAGTTGCTGATGCTTTGAGCAGGAAGGCTCAAGTGGAGATGCTGGCTTTGTTGTAGATTTCAAAGGTCCATGAGCATCTAAGCACTACTGGTTGGCGGTTTTACCTAGGTGAGGATCATGTTGTGGTGTCTTCTTTTCAAGTTGAGCCACAAATTTTTGCAAATATTAGAGAAGCTCAAAGAACAGATCCTACATCCATGAGCTGAAGTTGAAAGCTCGAGAGGGACAGCTATAGGATTATTCTGTCTCGTCTTATTGTTGTTTGAGATTTCGTGGCAGGTTGGTAGTGCCAAATCTGATTGATTTTAAGGAGGAGATCTTGAGAGAAGCTCACTGTAGTAGACATAGTGTTCATCCTGGTACAAGGAAGTTGTACCATGCCTTGAAGCAGCATTACTGGTGGGCAGGTTTGAAGAGTGATGTTGCTGATTTTGTAGCCCGTTGTCTGAATTGTCAGCAAGTCAAGGCTGAAAGGATGAGACCTGGTGGTCTATTGCAGAGTTTGGAGGTGCCCTAATGGAATTGGGAGCACATATCAATGGATTTTGTGACCCATTTGCCTCGTTCTAGCAGAGGTTGTGATGTTGTGTGGGTTGTTACTGATAGATTGTCGAAGTCTGCTCACTTCATTCCCTATAGCATGACGTATTCTTTAAAGAAAATGGCGAAGCTGTACATAGATTTCGTGGTGCGATTGCATGGTGTGCCTGTATCTATTGTTTCAGATCGTAATCCGAGATTTACTTCCAGGTTTTGGAAGAGTTTGCAAACAGCTTTGGGTACCAGATTGGCTATGAGCACTGCGTATCACCCCCAGACAAATGGCCAATCTGAGAGAACTATCCAGATTTTGGAGGATATGTTGATAGTTGTTGTGATGGATTTTAGTGGTACCTGGCAAGATTCGTTGTCTTTGGTGGAATTTTCTTACTACAACAGTTACCAGGTCACGATTGGTATGGCACCATTTGAAGCATTGTATGGTAGGAAGTGCAGATCGCCAATATTTTGGGAACAAGTGGGGGATAAGCAGCTGTCTTCTCCAGAATTTGTGCAACAGATGAGAGATCAAGTGGATCTGATTCGACAGCGTATGAAAGCTGCACAAGATCGCCAAGCCAGCTATGCGAACAAGAGGCGTAGGCCTTTAGAATTTTAGGTTGGTGATCGAGTGTTCCTGAAAGTTTCTCCTTTCCGCAAGTTTTATGAGATTTGGTGTCAAGGGAAAATTAGCTGCTCGTTATGTTGGACCATATGAGATTGTTGAGAGGATCGGTCCTTTGGCTTATCGGATGTTGTTGCCGCCAGATCTGTCCTCATTGCATGATGTGCTTCATGTTTCTATGTTGAGGAAATATGAGCCAGACCCTTCGCATGTGCTAAGAACTGACGAGGTGGAGTTATATCGGACTTTTAGCTATGTTGAGTATCCCTTGCAGATCTTGGACACAAAAGAGAAACATCTGAGGAACAAGACCATTCTTTTAGTGATTGTACAGTGGAGCAAACATGATAGAGAAGATACAACACGAGTGGCCACATCTGTTTGAGTAGATGTTGCATTTGATTCCAGTAGCTAGTTTTGCTTGTGTTGTTCGTTCCAGTTATCTTGAAGTCTTGGTTAGTAGCCTCTCGTTGTGCATTGGAGAGCTGTTGTTTGTTTTGTGAGTAGCGGGATTTTCCAGTGTTGAGGTTTTTATTCAGATCTGGGGTTTTTATTTGATTTCTAGGACAAAATCTTATTTTCAGTGGGGGAGGAATGTGATACCCGGAAATTTTTGGATTAATTGAGTTAATTAATCGGGTTTAGCATAGAACAAATTTGGCTTGAACAAATTTGGGATGGACCAGCTTGGAGCTGGTATACTTGGCATAAGTAATCGGGTCAGAACTTGTATCGGAAACAACCCTGAAATATTGGAGAATTGCCGCGGGAAAGTGATTAGATTTGAGTGCTAGTCAGTATTGGTTGGTTGTATTCAGATTTGGTAGTGAAATCTGGTGGTCGCGTGCTATTTTGGTTACGTATGTTGGAGGTTCTTTGCGGGTAGCGATGCGAGATCGTTTTGGGGAGAAACCAGATCTGATTTACGAGCGTGGTTAGCGACACATGGATAGATCCGGTTCGTTGTCCCGGTTTGTGGTTATGGAGTGGACCGGTGCGGTTCAGAGTTTCAGATTTGGTGTATGAGAACGCGATGCGACGCCGTTTAGTGATTCAGATTTGGCTAGTGGGATTACGTGTCCTACCAATCAAGCGATCCTGGGTGCGACGTTGTTTGGATGAGTTCCAAATCTGTTTTGGCGTAGAGTCCAAATATGGAGTGATACTCAGATCTGAGTAGGGATCAGCTTTGAGCCTAGGTTGTCGGTGGCTACAGTTCCTCAGATCTAGGAGACTTAAGTTGTATATATTGAGGACTTTGACTCTGGTCTCGCCATTTTTCTCTTCCAACACTTAGAAATATTTTTCGAAGGATAACTCTGTCGCGATACCCTAGCTACTGTTCACCGTAGATTATTTCCTTTGATTGCTGATGGTAGACAGCTCCGATTGAAGCAAGAGTGGTAGCGCTGGACTCCTCTTGTCAAGACCGTTCTTCCTATACCTCTTTCGCAGGCTTTGGGTTAGCTTGAAGAGGATCGCGAAGGAAGATTCCTTGTGTATTCTGTTAGCATTTGGGCCGTTTGAGTTCTGCCGTGCTGGTAGCTCGTTGGGTAAGTGTTAGTTCCTACCTTGTGCTTCGTTTAGAGCTGTTGGTTAAGCTAGAAGAGTAGGACAGAGCTAGTGGAGCTCGTAGCTCCAGGTTCGTAGCTCTGAGCTTTGCGTCCCTGAGTTGTTTCTTGTATTTGACTTAGCATATTTCAGATCTGGTTGCTCGGGACCGCTTTCGTAGTAATTGTAGCTCAGAACTAAGGTACAATGTGAGCTTGTCATACATCGTTGGATTTTGTATGAATTTTATGTGTGCTGCTGTGTATGCTCTTGTGTTGTTATTCCTTGCTTCGGCTGTGTTGATTATTTCAAGCTATTACATTGCATACACGGATTATTCATGTTGAGCTCAGATCTTATTTAGTCGTGCCTTTTTGTCTTGATCTATGTGTACCAGGATGCTTGTGTTGGAGGCCGAGCGGGTAACTCCCGTATCCCTCATCTCCCAACTGGGATCTGTTAGTCGCTACGAGCTGAGTGGGTAGCTCCCACATCTCATGAGCTGGGCAACAGCAGGTGGAGTGAATTGTTGTGCATCTGGTACCGTTTGTTGAGACGAGTGGGTAGATCTCATATACTCACACACACCGCGGCCACTATCTTCAAGTTGATCTATATCGTTGTTGAGCTATATTATGAGATCCTTTGGCTCCCTATCTTCGATTGTAGCCTTGTTCTCATGCATATCATCTGCATATTATCTGTTACTATCTAACTGTTGTGTTCTTCAATGGCTCTCCGTACTGGAGTTTGACCCCATGTCCCTCTGGGACTGGTTGTCTTGTTTGCTTGTGTGTGTTTTCTGGTTATCATGGTTTCTCAGCTGGTCGTGGAGTGGATCCAGCTGGTAGTGCCCCGGGAGGTGGATAGAGTGTCCCAGTTATATATAGTAGATACATGTTATAGTATATTGTATCTATGTTGAGCGAGAGACTCATCTGTTTGTATAATTGGGAGTCACTCTGTGCTTGTATGTTAGTTGTGCTGTATTTTTTTTAGTTGGTTTTCGAGCGTTGTAAAACCAATATTATGAATATCATTGTATTTTAAATTATGTTTCTAAGTCAGGCCAAAGCGAAAATTTTTAGCCACTATTTTAAATTTCTTCTGCCATTGTTTTGCGTGGTTTATCTCTGTGTTGAGCACTAGGCCTGACAAGCGTTGAATGGAGATGGTGATCTGCGTGAGCTGTCTAGTGCATGATCTGGACTGTTGCTGCATGCTGTGCAGCTGTGGATGCTGCGAGCTGTTCTAAGCTAAGATTCCATGACATGAGAGTGCGTCGAAGGATTTTTGGTTGCTGCAAGAGGGATAGAGCGCCTGAGCTGATTAGCAGTGTGCGACCTAACCAGAGTTGTTGTAAGCTGTTGAGGGGTTACTGTGCAGTTTACCTGTGATGAACTGGTGCGATCTGAGCAGTGTGCGTTGCGCAAGCTAATAGGTGCATGGTAGCTGATATGAAAATGTGATCTATTGAGACGGCGATCTGTTGGTGTGTAAGCAGAGTTGTGTTTTCGTGCCTAAGCTGGATCAGTGTCGGGGTCTGAGCTGATGGAAGACACTATAGCCATAAGTTTCTGGGAGCGTGGTCTGTAGAACGTGAGCTGTTGGGTCCGAGAGCTGGTCTATACGTGCGTACTGAGTGATACGCTGGACAACTTATAGTGTAGGGGACTGAGTTGTGCTGAAGTCACTGTAGCCGTGACCTGTTGAGTAGCCAGTATAAATACCCTCTCGTTGACCAACACTTAGTCATTTTTTTAGACCACCCGTTCCTTATCTTCTTATAGACGCTCCCGACCGATATTCCCAAACCCTAGCTACTGTTCACCCATCTAGTAAATTCCAAATTGTCGGAGTTTGACTGGTCCGTTGGGAGCGAGGGTACATCAGTTGGAAACCCCCCTTCAAGGCTGACATTTCCATATCAGTTTGGAGTGTGGAGGAGGCCGGACGAAGGAGATCGTCGTGAAGCTGCGTGAGTTGGGTTTTGCAATTACCAACTGGGTTTGAGCTTTGGTTCAGGTAACCGTGTTCTTCTAGTGTTAGTTCGACTCCTAGAGTTTATCTTCGAGATAGTTATGGAGCTGTTTTTGTACACAGTAGTGCTGCGCTGTTGAGGCCTTCTGCCGAGAGCTGTATAAGCTTTAGCAGAGCTGATTATTTAGGTATCTTGGCAGATTTGAGCTCCCTGGTGGTTGCTATGAGCTGTTGGCCTTGAGCAGTTGGCCAAGCGGAGCAGGTGGTGTGTTCTGCTGGCAGCCGTGAGCTTGTGCTGAGGTAGTTTCCAAGATCTGCGTATGCTATGAATTGAGCTTGTGTTGTACAGCTTGGGATAAGCATGTGAGCGTAGAGGCTGTAGGCTGAACTGCCTTAGCTTGTCGTGTGTATGCTGGGTTGTAGTTTATGATACGCTTGTGCTGAGTAGCCTAGCTGATTCTGCTGTGTTGCGCCTGCTATGTCTAAGATGTTGATGTGCAGTGTTCTGTTATGCGTTCTTGAGACTATGCTATGCAGGTTGAGTCTGTAGGACCGAGCGGTTGCCGCTTTACCAAAATCTATAGTTGGTGGTAACAGTGCAACTCTAATCTTTTAAACCGTATAGTAACACAAGCGCCACGGTTTGATCGCTCTACCTAGCAGGGGCAAGTATTGCACTCCAACAATCCTCCTGCCAATAATTACACTCCTTGCAATCAATGGGAATCGAACCCATGACCTTGGCTCGGATAACAATTGTAGGACCGAGCGCTTGCCGCTTTACCAAAAGCTATAGCTTGTGGTAACAGTGCAACTCTAATCTTTTAAATCGTATAGAAACACAAGCGCCACGGTTCGATAGCTCTACCTAGCAGGGGAAATTATTGCACTCCAACAGAGTCTGTACTGCCTATGTGCTGTTTTCCGTAGTTGTTTTTGCGTGTGCTGGTATGCCATGCTGATCTGTTTATTGTTATGTTCCGACTGTGAGCTGATTTTCTTAGTCATGTATAGCATGAGGATGCATGAGATATGCTGTTATGCTTTGACGTTCTAATTTTTTATGTGTTTACTGTATGCTGTTGCATGAGCTTGCCGATATTGCATACTGTCATAGCATATTGAGTCTGCTTTCTTTGAGAACCTGATGACGGTGTGTTATTACTGTGATCTTGTCTCCCCGCTATGATGATTGGTGTTGTCATGAGGTGGAGTGGGTGATTTCCCTTCCCTCAGAGAGCTGAAAGGCATCAATAGGGTTGAGGCTAAAAGGGATTACGATTACTGCGTGTGAGGTGACTGGGCAATGCCTCACCCCTCATACGTGTAGTGGCCACTGTTGTTGGTTGACTGTCCGGCTGAGACGTCGTGCCTGGGAGTCATTCTCCATTGTTGTTTGATTTTTCGGCTGAGACGTCGTGCTTAGGAGTCTTTAATGAGTCGTGATTTCCAGCTGAGTCTTTGTGCATGTTTCCGTCTTGCCGATGAGTCTCGATACCCTTCATGCATTGCACGACATATGTTTCATGCTTTATTTGATAGTTGTTGATGATTTTCTCTTCGTACTGAGGTTTGACATCGTTTGTTATCCCTCAAGGCTGCTTTGGCCGTGTGTTGGCCATTGCAGACCTTTTTCAGGTAGTCAGCTGGTCTGTGAGGTGTGACAGCTGGTGCAGTCCCAGGTGTGAGTTCCCAGTTGTGTATATATATATGCTATATCGAGTCATTTACAATGGATCATGAGACAGTTCGGTCCATATCCGGTGTGGGCGTTAGAGCATTGATAGGACCTTTCCCTAGTACGAGATGACCGGGGGAAGAGTTGCATCTATATTTGTGGTGGCAGTTCTTGTTGCTGCGGCTTTTGTGTCAAAGCCCTATTTTGAGTATAAAGTTATGTTGAATGTTACATTTTCAGTCAGGCCGAGAGAGAAAAATTTTACCCACTTTTTAAGCTTCCGTGTTTCTGCGTGTTTTAGCTGTGTTTAGAACACCGGGCCTGACAGGAATGGACATCCAAGGATAAGAAGAAAGCTAATCTGGATAACGTCGTCAAGGACATCTTGTACAAGACACTAGATAATAAAATATTTAGCAAGATCCAGACTTGCACAACCGTGAAGGAGATCTGGGAAAAACTGACCCAGATTTGTGAGGGTAATGATGAAACCAAAGAGAAAAAGATGATCGTGGCCCTACAAAAGTTTGAACTAATCAAAATGAAGCCCGAAGAGATCATGGCAGATTTTGATGAACGGTTCAGCTCATTAGTGATTGAGCTAACCAGATTGGGGAAGCAATACAACAAGAGGGAGTTGGCCCTTAAAGTGATGAGAGAACTTCCCAAGGAGTGGGATTTGAAGACGATGGCCATGCGGGAGTCCAAGACTTGAACAAGATGGAGTTGCATGACTTGTTCGCAAATCTGAAGGCTTACGAGTTCAAGCTAGAAACAAGAGCGGAGTTTGAGCCCTCAACTTCCCTACCAACTAGTGCTCTTGCTGCTACAACTCCAGAACATAGTCCATGATCTACAAGCGGCAGATCAGCAGAGGAGCTAAGCAAGGATGTTTGTGTCCTTGTTCATTAAGAAATTCGAGAATTTATGCGAAAGCATAATCCTAAAACTTCCTCTTTTGATTCTCCTAAAAAGAACTTTAATTCTCATTCTGATGACAAGTGTTATAACTGTGGCAGGCCTGGATGCGAAGAAGCAACCAGATCACAGCACCAACAATGACAACAAGGAGAAGAAACCTTATCGGAAGAGGAGAATGGAGAAAGCAATGGTTGCTGAGGAGAATAAAAATGCATGGGCTGATTATGATTCAGTGGAATCCAGCTAATGAACATCCTCATCCAGTGAAAGCAAGGATGAAGTACAGTTTCTCATGGCCGATGACACTGATGAGGTATTCGATTTTTCTAATCTGGAATTCACACATGAGGACCTTGTTACGGTGCTAAATGAAATGGTTCAAGAGTACAAGAAGCTTTCTCAATCATTTGATAAAGTGAGAGCTGAAAAAGAGAGCTGTGCTAATAAAGCTGAGATGGTTAGCTCAAGCAAAATGCAAACTACTTTACGTAAGCTTGCTACTGAGAATGATGAATTGAGGAGGTCCGAGGAGATACTTAATGAGAATCAGCGGTTAGCTGGTATAATAAACTCCTGACTAGGTCTTCTGCTTCCCTAGATAAACTGCATGGAGTCATGAAGCCAACTGGTGACAAATCCGATTTAGGCTATGATGGAAATAGTACAGAAACCAGTAGTAACACACAGCTAGTTAGAACAAAACTTCAAACATGAATTTTGTGAATCCAGCACGGGACAGCCCGTAGAAGCACAATCTGTTGAAGAAAAGATAGCAGCTAAAACTAAAGTCTGGCAAGGAAGATTTTGTGGGATGGTATATACTGCTCGTGAGAAGTCTCGGGAAAGCTGGCTAAAGAAGAAAGTTGAACAGATGAGGGGAAAAACCAAATCTGGTGGTAGAAAGCAAAGCCCAGTTTTCTCACACTTCTACGAAGGACAGGCAGTACAAGCCTCGATCTTATAAACCTAGATTGAATAACACATATGTTTCTCATCAAACTCAATCCAGATCAAAGAACACACACGGACCACACACATATTTTGATCCACGCACTGGTAAAGTGGTTAAGATTATTCAAGTGTGGGTTTCGAAAGGTCTAATCAAACCTGGACCCAATTAAATCAAAGGGTACCAAATTTGCTTGATTTGTGATTGCGGGAACAACGGGTTTTCAGAGTGGAGCAATCAACTTGGTATCTGGACAATGGATGTGCGAGGCACATGACTGGAGATGCCATGCTGCTTACAGATATCAAGCAATGCAACTGACCCAAGATCACCTTCTGTAACGCCAAGAAATACCTGACTACGTAGAAATGAGAGCATTACTAGGGGGAAAATAATTTTAGATAATTACATGCCATTATGTGATTTATTAATGATTTTTATGTTGCATGGTGTGCATGTCATGTTTTCGGCCTGTTTGAGTTACGAACGCGTGGACGAGACTAGGGATGACCGAGATGAAAAGAATTTAAGATTTTTAGGTTCTTAGATTTTTAATAATAAATTTATTATTTTTAAGCAGCAAGTTTCCAAAAATCAGGGGTTTGTATTACTATTTTGGAGGGGAACCCGTTTTTCGCCTATACGGGCTGTTTTAATGGACTTTAATATGTTTTTAAATTGGAGAGGGATTTTATTTCGAAAATTAGAGATTTTAAAGCTTTTATTAGAGTTTTGATTAACTTGGTAACTTAAGTGGAGGGCTAGAAGGGTAAAAATCCTTTTAATTTTCTTAATTCAACCTTATGGGTCATTTTAGTCACCCTAATTCTTTCAAACAAAAAATATTTGCAAAAACTAGCTTCAAATACTCCTTAGAGCCGTCCCCTACCTCTCTCAAAGCAGCCCCATCGAAAATTCAAGTTTTTTGATGAATCCAAGGCGGTCTTGTCCCGATCTCGCGTCCTCTACGTCGGTAACTCGCAGATCTTCCATTTCTCCTAGCCAAGCATGTAATATCTCTTCTTTTCTCACCATTTAAATCATATTACACTGTTTTTAAATAATTATTGAATGATTGTATGTTAATTTGTTAAGATCTATGCATAACGTTAGATCCATGCATGTTTCATAGTTTTTAAAACATATTTGATTCTTTTCTTTTGAAGCTTCAGTCATGAGCGGTTCATGGGGTTATGGTTTGGTCCAAGGTTGATCCTGGTAGTTAGTAAATCGAATTAGGATCATGTAGGTCCAAACGGGAAGCGATTCGGTCAAGGAATGAATTTGTTACGAATTTTATGATCAGCACGTGTTCTGGCTTATTGTCTGTGCGCGATAGTAGAGTTGTTGGGGTCTGTTAAGTTGTTATATGTGGTCCATATGGTCAAGATTGATTGAAGGAGATAATTCATCGAGTTAGGATCACGTAGGTTCTAGCTGGAAGCTATTTGGTCAAGGAATGAATTAGTTATGAATTTTATGGCTAGCACGTGTCTTGGTTGCAGTCGGCGCGAGAGCAGTGGGTTTGAGGGAGTCGGTTTGGTCAATTCCTGATTTTTTATGATTCTAGTTTGTTCTAGTAACTATTATATTTAGCTAGGGTAATGTGGTTGAAACAAGGAGTGATTTGGTTAAGAAATGGAATTTTAATAATGATATTTACCGTTTTGTCGCTCGAAGTGAGCCTCGTCGGGTCATTTTTGTGAAAATTAAGATTTCGAGTCTTAGGGCTGCTAAAGTTCGTGGATGATTTTATTTGATTTTTAAGCATATTTTAAGATCTTTTCCAGCATTTTTATAATTTATTCGATTTATGATATTTTGGCAATTTTAGTTTATTTGGCCGAATATTTTAAAGTCAAAATTTAAAGTCAAAATCCTTTTATTCATGGGCCGAGTACTTTTATCAAATTTTAATGTCAATTTGGTCATTGGGATTTTAGTTAGTCAAAATTAGTCATTGATTTCAAAGTCAAAATTGGTCTTTGGATTTTAAAGTAAAAAATGGAGTATCATGGGGATTTTAAAGGTGAATTTTAAAGTTTTGGGCTAAGTCAATTTTAAGTTAAGTCTAGAAGTAGTGGGCTAGGATCCTGAACCCCTCCTTGTACCACCCCAGATTTAATGACTCTCCCCACAATACCAACACTGATCTTTCCAGCGTTTTTTGTATAAGGGTGGTAGATTAGTGAGGGTAATTTAGGAATAATTAGGTAGATTAGTGAGGCAGTAATAGAACCTCACGTAAGCTGGATTTTTTATATATGGATCTTTTTCGTCTCATGCCTGCAACCAGCTTAAGAGGAATGAAATACACCCATATCATCGTTGACGATTTTTCAAAATTTACTTGGGTGTTGTTTTTTAAATCCAAATATCAAACTGCCGACCAGCTGATCAAGCTTTTAAAACGTTTGCAAAATGATCAATCTTGCAATGTCTATCGGATACGGAGTGATAGAGGAACATAGTTTTTGAACTTTAAAATTTCCTCTTATCTGGTTGACATTGGAATCAAAAATGAGTTGTATGCGGCTAGAACATTCAGCAAAATGTGTTAGCTAAGCGTATAAATCGCATTTTAAAAGAAGCTGCTACAACGATGATTGCTGATTCTGGTATTTCAAAAAAAATTTCTGAAACAGTAAACATAGCTTGCTATACTCAGAACAGATCAATGATAAACAAGATACATGGGGTAACTCCATATGAGATATGGAATGGCAAGAAACCTGATATGGTGTTTGGATGCAGATGTTTTATCCATATTAACGGTAAAATATACCTAAGAGCTTTTGGTGTCAAATCTGATGCAGGTATATTTCTAGGATACTCAGCTGTAAGCAGAGCCTATCGAGTCTTCAACAACAAAACATTAACTGTTGAAGAATCAGCTCAAGTGGTGTTTGATGAAACCAGCTTCAGATCAACATCAGCTTCCAAGATGAATGACTTGTGTACTCGTCTAGAGACTACCAATCTTGATGAATCAAGTGACGACGAGGCACAGGATAGATTCCAAGTTGGTGACCAGCACGCTATAGATATGCCAATCACCAATGCAGACATTCAAGATATTGCAAAAGCTAGTCAGGATCGCTTTCAAGCTGGTGGAGAACTTGCACAAGCTGATGATCATAACATAACAAGTGATAATCCAATAAGTGGTGATCAAGAAAATCCAGTAGGCATGCAAGGGGAACAGAACGAAGCTTCAACCTCATATAGGCCAGGTTTCCGGTGGAATAAAAATCATCCACCTGATCTGGTCATCGATAACCCTACTGCACCCGTTAGGACACGAGACTAGATGATAATCGAATATTTTAATGCCGCATTCATTTTTCATATTGAACCTAAGAAGGTAGAAGAGGCCTTAGTGGATCAGAGCTGGATAGAAGCAATGCAAGAAGAACTTAGCAAATTCGAACGGATTAAAGTGTGGTATCTTGTTTCTAGACCTGATGCTCAAAAAATTATAGTTACCAAATGGGTCTTTAGGAATAAACTCGATGAAATTGGAAATGTAGTTCGAACCAAGGCTAGGATAGTAGCGCAAGGCTATAGGCAAGAAGAAGGGATAGACTTCGAAGAATCTTTTGCTCCTGTAGCTAGACTAGAAGCCATTCGTATATTTATTGCATATGCTGCATTTAAGAACTTCAAAGTTTATCAGATGAATGTCAAAAGTGCATTCTTAAATGGAATTCTGAATGAGGAAGTGTACGTTAAACAACCTCCTGGCTTCGTCGATCATACTAGACCAGACTTTGTGTATAAGCTTGATAAAGCTTTGTATGGTCTGAAACAAGCTCCCAGATCTTGGTAGGATACACTATCCCAGTTCTTAATAGATCATGATTTTGTTAATACCAGACAAGACATTGTTTAAATTCGTTAAAAATGATCATGTCTTGTTAGTACATATATACGTTGATGACATTGTCTTCGGCTCTACTAATTCCAAGCTTTGCGATAAATTTCCCAACCTAATCCAAGAAAAATTCGAGATGAGCATGATGGGGGAGCTAACATTACAATTAAAACAACTTGAGGATGGGATCTGCATCAATCAAGCTAAATATACAAAGGAACTTCTTAAGAAGTTCTGGATGGAAAAGTGTTCATCAGCGGCTACTACAATTAGTGCTTCAATCAAACTGGATAAAGATGAAGTTGGAACTGCCGTTGAGGTAACAATGTATCATGGGATGATTGGATCTCTATTGTACCTAACCTCAAGCAGACCGGACATTATGTTTTCGGTTTTTATGTGTGAAAGGTTCCAAGCTGATCCAAAATAGTCACACTACATTGCCATTAAGCGTATCTTAAAGTATTTTAGTTGGCAAGCAGAACGTGGGTCTTGGGTATCCCAAAGACTCAAGTTTCAATTTGATTGGTTACAGTTATGACGATTACGTAGGTTGCAAGATTGATAGACGTAGCACAAGTGGGACTTGTAAATTCTTGGGTGATAGACTAATATCTTGGTTTAGCAAGAAACAAACATCGATAGTCACATCCACAGCTGAGGCAGAGTACCTCGCATCTAGAAGATGTTGCGCACAAATATTATGGATTAAACAACAGCTCGGGGACTATGGCATTGATGCACATGAAGCACCCATCTTCTGCGACAACACAATTGCCATCGCAATCACTCAGAACCCCGTGATGCATTCCAGGACCAAGCATATTGATATACGCCATCACTTCATTAGAAACCATGTACTAAATCGGGTGGATCTTGTGCCAACAGATTAGCAAGTTGCTGATATCTTTACTAAGCCTCTACCAGACGCTAAGTTTTCTTATTTCAGTAACATTTGGGTCTTTTGGATATTTCTTGATTGTGTTCTGCATGCATACATCATGGGGAACAAGATAACTCAAACAGATAATGCAAAGGTCCGCTGCTTGTTTCCAAGCTGGTCAGTTCCGTGTTGATCTGGTCCAGCTTTGCGACATACACAATGTGACATTATCATGGTGTTTGAGTAAATTGTTCTCACGCTGGTAAATAAAATCGATCGGCTGAGATAGATTTTCCTTTTAAAATTCATTTTAAATAGGACGGTCATATTTGTGGAATTTCAAATGACTCTTTAATGTGATGATTTACTTTTTATAGTACACTTTCAAATTTTCGCGCATTCTAGAAATTTAGAAGGAAATTTAAAACATTTTCTTGCAATCTTTCGCAATTCCGTTACTTCTTAACCCATCAATCATCGAAATGGCTTCTTCCTTATTCGTCAACACTATGCAGGTTTATTTTGCATTTGTGCTCGCCATGGAGCACACTCGAATGGTGAGGATATTTAAGTCCTTGGAGGAAACAGGGCTTAAGGTATTTCTGGAGGCATCCGGTTCAGTGTATGTGTGAGACCCGAAAATTAGAAAGATTAATTGAGTTAATTAATCGGGTATAGTATAGACCGGATTTGGTTTGAACAGATCTGGGATGAGCCAGCCTTGAGTTGGTAAGCTTGGCTTAGTTATCGGGTCCGAATAAGTCCTTGAAACAGATCTTGAGAGTTGGAGAATTCCCACGGGAACTGATCAGATGTGAGTGTTGGTCAGCGTTGGGTGATCGCGCTCAGTAGTGGTGATGAAATCTCGTATCGCTAAGAAGTTGTGAGTATGCTAGCGTGTTTTCTTTAGCGAGTAGCTAAACTACGTCGTTTGGATTAGTTGGAACGACATCATTTTGGTTTAGCGGGCGAGATTCAAATTTGAGTAGCAATGGTCTTCAGATTTCAGTAGGATCTGTGTGTGCGATGCGATACTGTTTAGCATTACAGATTCGAGTAACAGAGGACGTGTCCAGATGCGAGAGTGGACTCTGTGCGACGCCGTTTGGATAAGTCGGGATCTGTTTTAACGTAGAGTCAGATATGATGTGAGATTCAGATCCGAGTGGTAAATCAGTTTTGAACTTTAATTTGTCGGTAAGTTCTGTTCTTCAGATTCGAGCATATTTGACCTTTTAAATATAGGACTTTGCCTTCGTTCTTTATCATTCAGCTTCAACACTAAGAATATTTCCCGATAGCGAATTCTGTCGCGATACCCTAGCTATTGTTTCACGGAACCTTATCTTCTTCGATTGCTGGCGGTAAACAACTCCGATTGAAGTAAGAGTGGTAGCGCTAGACTCTTCTTGCTAAGAAGCTTCGTTTGGTACAGCTTTTGGAATCTTGCGTTAAGCTGGAAGTGGATTGAGAGACATCTCGCTTCTGTAGTCTATTAGCATAAGCGTCGGATTTGCTTCTGCTTTTCAGGTAGCTCGTTGGGTAAGTGTTTAGATCCTACCTTGTGCTTAGCTTAGAGCTTTCTGTTGCGTTAGAAGGGTAGGACAGATTTTGTTGAGCTCGTAGCTCCCAATTCGTAGTTTCTGTGCTGCTGTCCCTGAGCTAGTATCTGTGTTTGGCTTAGTAGGTGTGAGATCTGTGTTGCTCGGGACTTGGTTGTTGTATCATAGCTCAGAAGATTTGAGTTACGGATGTGAGCTTGTTTTACAGCTTTGGATTGAGCATGGGTGATTATGCTTGCTGCTGTGTATGCCTTGCATCATTGTATATGTTCTGTGTTGGACATTTTATCTGTTGCATACATGCATTTGTCATATTGAGCTCAGATCTGTTTTGCCGTGCCTTTTTTATTGATCTGTGCATACAAGGATCCTTGTTTAGAGGATGAGCTGGTAACTCCTGTCACCCTCATCACCCTACTGGGATCTGTTAGCCACTATGAGCGGAGTGGGTAGCACCCACACCTCATGAGTTGGGCTACAGAAGGTTGAGTTGTGTTTTGCATCTGGTGTCGAGTGTTGAGACGAGTGGGTAGCTCCCATATACTCACACACCCCGTGGACACTGCTATCCGTTTCTATCTTCCTTTGATCAGCTTTGAGTTGCCTTCGAGATTCTGGCTCCCTGCCATTGGTTGTAGCCTTCTGTTTGTACTCAGCTGTTCATGCATATCATTCGCATATTATCTATTGCTTTCCGTTAGCTGTTTTATGTTGCTCTCCGTACTGGGGTTTGACCCCATGTCCCTCTGGGGCTGGTGTTGTTTGCCTGTGTGTGTTTTCAGGTTATCATGGTTACTCAGCTAGTCGTGGATTTGACCCAGCTGGAGGTGCCCCAGGAGGTGCTTAGAGTGTCCCAGTTAGCGTATAGCTTATATGTATCAGTAATGTTAGCCGGGGTGTGAAAACACGAAAATGCAGCTTAAAAAAAAAAATTGCTGCTGGTCGAAATTCAGCAATAGCGCCTGTTGGTGAAAGCTGATCAGCAGTTGATGGCGCGAGAATGAAACGCCGTCGTTTCATGGAAACAACAGTTGCGCGTCGAATTAGTTAAGCGGGAAGGATGATACGTCATCATTTTGTGTAGTGACTACGCAAATTCAGCTGCTGGTCGAAATTTAGCTGCGGATCGAAGATTACCTGCTGGTCGAAATTCAGCAGTTGGCCATTCGTGATCAGCAGACGAAGAAAGATCAGCTGGTGCGAGAAGACCAGCGGGAGAGCTAAACAATGATGACGTCAGCAGTAACGTCAGCAATCAGCAGGAAGCTACAGCGCCAACCAGCAGTTGGTACTGGAAGTTAGCGATAGCAAAACGATGTCGTTTGAATAAGTCGATACGACAGCGTTTCGCCTTCACGCTAAAGATTTAGGAGATGGCTTGTGCGACGATTTAAAACCAGCAGATAGCTACAGGTATCTCGAATCAGCTGTTGCAAGATTCCAACAGGTACATTACTTAAAGATAACCAGCAGGTACGTTTCAACGATATCAAAACGGTGTCGCTTGAATAAGTTGACACGACAACGTTTTGACTTAACGCTAAGGATCAGTCGTTGAGTTTGAAAAGAAATCAGCTTTGACCAACAAAGAATTCTACAGTTGGACTTTTAGCAAGGCAAATCCAGCAGCTGACGACTTAGCGACGCAATTTCAGCAGCAACGCAAAATTCAGCAGCAACGCGAAATTCAGCAGCGACGTAGACTTCATCTTCTCCACGAAAAAGTTAGAATTCCTCGACGCGAAACAAGATTGATGTACAGAAAGCTTCATCGTGAAAATTCGAAGAGATCTCTCACGCGTACAAGGCAGATTTCACGCAGTAACCGTAGAATTAAGGGAATTAAGGGCCAATTAAAACTCGGAAATCATGCGCGTGTAACGGTCGACGTAATGTCAGGGAATTAAGAGCTTTAATGGCGGACGCTCGACTTTATCACCTCTGCGCCTATAAATACCAGAGGATGGCCACAGAGTTGCTCACACCATTCAAAATCCCTCGATTAGAACAGCAGCAAACTCACGCCAAAGTTCTGCAGCAGTTTCGCCAAATCCCTTAGCCAAAGTCCTACGTAAATTGTGACGTGTTCAGAAGCTTTTGCTATCAGATTTCTCATTGAAATCCTGCGAGCAATTGTGCGAAGTTTAGCAGCAGTCGTACGCCAGTTCTAGATTTCTGTACGACCAGATCTTCGGCCGAAGAATTTAAAGTGTAAGTGGGCTTTTGCTAAGTAATCGTTTGATATACATATATATTTTATTTACTTCGAAGTTTCGGTTTTGAACTACTATTCGAGCACTTGTTTCAAGTCAGATCTCTGTTCGTTCAAGTTCTGTTTTGCACTGATATCTCTGTCGTTATATGGGTCTACGGAATATTCCGCACTCTGGGTTACTTGGTGTAACCACATGGCCTCGACCCCTTAGAGGAATAAAATTAGGGACTGATCAGTAAACCATAGACACGAAGTTATCAGTGCCATTCTGTCATGTTCTGTCATGCTCTGTTATACTCTGTTATGCTCTGTTATGCTCTGTTCCGAATTTTGGTAAATATGTATATATATTTGTTGTTTGCTAGAATGGTATCCCCCACTTGCTGAGTGTTTCCCCAAACACTCATCCCTTACTTCTCCACCCAGATAAGAATGAAGAGCAGGTAGAAGAAGAAGAGCAAGAACAATTCTGGGGCTGGTGAAGATTCAGATTTCAGTTTAATTATGTATTTTTCGCTTCCGCATTCCATTATTCAAATTTTATTTTCAGATGTAAAAACGATTATATTTCGATTATTAATAGACTGGTTTGAGCTATGCTATGATAGCTTAATGTTTACAATTTTCATAATTGTTTAATATTGCCGATGTCATGAGTCTCGGTCTCGGGGCGTGACATTTTAGTGGAATCTGAGCTCATCAGGTACATAATCCAGCTGGGAAACCAAATCTGAAATTTTCAATATTGAGGAAGAATTTCGGATTTTGGCGACAGACCAGTGTTGCCCTCCGAAAACACATTTTTTGCCTTTTTGAAAATACACTAACCTTATGTACAGGACTCCGACTTCAGTTCTGAATCCCTATGGTTAATACTTTCTGTTTATGGATTAACCTCACGACTTTATATTTTGGACTATCCTCGATTTTATGAAATGGCCCCCTCTGCTCCCCGTACTCGTGCTACTGCTGCCCTCCGTATGAAACAAATTGCCCTCGATAACCAAGACCGCACAATTAGGCGCCTTAGAGCCCAGTTAGCCACTGAGAGACGAGGATTGGCCGCCACGAAGAAGGAACTTGAAGAAACGCAAGTAGCCTTAGAAGCCTCACATAAGGTCATTGCCGGACTAACCGAGATAGGCCTTAGCATGTCCAAGAAGATTGAGAAGATGAAGGTTAAGAAACAACAAGTTAGAGCAAACCATGTGGAGTGCCATCAGAAGTTCCAGTCTCGCATCCACAAAGCCGAAGACTCGATGCAAGCTCAACACTTGATCATCGAGGCCCTAGTGGATGAGAAGGACAGCCTACTTCAAACCATCCACGGTCTCCAAGAAGCCAACAATGCCCCTGCCCCATTCGATGGTGATTGGGAGGAAGAACAGGAAGAAGAACCGGAAGAGGAAGAGATTGAGGATATTCCTCTGGGCGAGGGAGAGATAGATGATGAATATGATATATTTTAGCTTTGTATTCAATTCATCTTTCTATTTGAATAAATTTCTTAGCCTTCAAGATATCTTATTCCCGACCTTTCACCATTATATATTGTCATTCTTAATAAAGACTCCCTTTGGCAGAATATGGCAGGCGATCGACGAAGCGATAGGAACAATGGAGGCGAAGGACCCTCAAACAACGGAACTAGTCTTAGCAGAGAAGACCTAATGACAATAGTTACAATGGTTGCCACAACGCTTAAAGGGTTGGTTGGTCCCAACCACAACCAAGCTCCACCTCCTCCCCCTCCAACCCGTGGGACAAAGTTCTATTACGTGTCCCTACGTAAGAACAAAGCACCCACCTTTGATGGGAGCCATGACCCCGACGTTGCTCAAACCTGGATGAAGAACATCGAGACGCAGCTTCGACTCCTGGAAGTCCCAGACGCAGTCAAAGTGGATGTGGTAACACCACTCCTCGATAGTAAAGTTGGGAAATGGTGGGAAGCTGTTGAGCCCACCATGACTGCCAATGGACAAGCTATGACGTGGCAGAGGTTTCGAGAAGCATTCTTGAAACAGTACTTTCCCATGGAAGTACGAATGCAGAGGCTCAGCGAGTTTGAGACCTTCACTCAGACCGCATGTCGGTTGTAGAGTATACCTCCATGTTCAATTCATTGGGCACCTACGTCCCAACGATTATGGCGGATAACACTCTAAAGATGCACCGATAAAGGAGAGGCCTGAACAGCCGTATCCAGTCAGCCCTCGCAGTTTACCAATCCATGAGTCTTGAAGACTTGATGGGAGCTGCAATCCGCGTTGAGACTGACATAAAGAGGCGGGAAGCGGACAACAAAAACAAGCGCCCCCTCAATGTTAAGACTTCTCACGGTGGGCCTAAGAACAAGCGGCCCAACTTCAACAACCGTGGCTCGGCACCTGCATCGAATAGCCAGAAGTTACCAATCTGCTCCTCCTGTGGCTATCGGCATAGCGGAGACTGCCGCAAGCAGAGCGGTGCATGCTTCAAGTGTGGAAAGTTGGACCACCGGATTGCGAATTGTCCGGAGAACCAAAATCCAAAGGTTGGATCAAGAGATACAGCTCCGAACAAGCCGAAGCCCGGAGAGGACAAGCCCAACGCTCGCGTGTTCGCAATGACACAGGAGCAAGCTGAAGACGCCAGTGACGTGGTGACAGGTACCATTTTCATCAACAAGATGCCTGCTTATGTGTTGTTTGATTGTGGTGCTACGCATTCGTTCGTGTCTAAGATATTTGCTAAGAAGTTAGGGTTAGAGCCTGAAATGCTAACTGAACACTATAGAGTAGCAACTCCTACCAATGCTACCATTGAAACACATAAGATCCATCGAAACTGTGAGATTTCGATAAGCGACCATTCGTTCTCCTCAAATTTGATACAACTCAACATGGTCGAGTTTGACGCCATACTAGGGATGGATTGGCTAGATAAGCACCATGGATTAGTGGATTGCCGAGGTAAGAGCGTGAAACTCCAAACCCTCAGTCAGGAATAGTTGATATATCTTGCCAAGAACAAGGAGAGAAAGTCCCTACTTTCTGCGGCCCAAGCATGGACAGCCATGAAGACCGGAGCAGAAGTTTTTTTGGCAATGATCCAAGAAATAAAAGAAGGAGACGAGCTCAAGATAGAAGACATCCCAGTGGTGCAAGAGTTTGCAGATGTATTTCCAGATGACTTACCTGGAAAAGTGCCTGATCGAGAAATTGAGTTCGAGATCAACCTAGTGCCAGTGTCGGCACCAATATCCAAGGCACCCTATCGAATGGCACCTGCAGAACTCAAGGAGCTCAAGGATAAACTACAGGAACTGCTGGACAAAAAGCGGATCCGACCCAGTGTGTCACCTTGGGGAGCTCCAGTCTTATTCGTCAAGAAGAAGGATGGAACCATGAGATTGTGTATCGACTACAGAGAGTTGAACAAGATCACAATCAAGAACAAGTATCCCCTTCCAAGAATTGACGACCTATTCAATCAACTCAAGGGAGCTACAACCTTCTCCAAGCTGGATTTGAGGTCAGGCTATCACCAGCTAAATATCAGGGATGAGGATGTCCCCAAAACTGCATTTAGGACAAGGTATGGTCATTATGAATTCACAGTGATGTCATTTGGTCTAACCAATGCACCAGCGGCCTTCATGGACCTCATGAACCGTGTATTCAGACAATTCCTCGACAAATTTGTGGTGTTTTTCATAGATGATATACTTGTATATTCATCAAGTGAAGAAGACCACAAGGAACATCTCCGAGTTACTCTTCAGACCCTGCGAGAAAAACAACTGTACGCCAAATTCAAGAAGTGCGAATTCTGGCTGAATAGTGTGTCAATCCTAGGCCATATAATCTCCGAAGCAGGCGTATTAGTAGATCCAAAGAAGGTAGAAGTCATAATGTACTGGCCTGCACCTAAGACGGTCAGACCCTGCGAGTAAAAACAACTGTACGCCAAATTCAAGAAGTGCGAATTCTGGCTGAATAGTGTGTCAATCCTAGGCCATATAATCTCCGAAGCAGGCGTATTAGTAGATCCAAAGAAGGTAGAAGTCATAATGTACTGGCCTGCACCTAAGACGGTGACAGAGGTTTGAAGTTTCTTGGGGTTGGCCGGCTACTATCAAAAGTTTGTAGAAGGCTTCTCTTCTATAGCGTTGCCACTCACTAGACTCACTCAGAAGAACTCCAAGTTCAACTGGAACGAAGAGTGTGAGACAAGCTTCGAGACTCTGAAAACGAAGCTTGCATCTGCCCCTGTTCTGACGTTACCCATAGGGGACAAAGACTTTACCATCTACATCGATGCATCGAAAGAAGGACTAGGATGTGTGCTCATGCAAGATGGCAGAGTAATTGCGTATGCCTCCAGGAAACTGAAGACGCATGAATGCAACTACTCGACTCATGACTTAGAGCTTGCTGCGGTGGTTTTTGCCTTAAAGATTTGGCGACACTATCTTTATGGTGCAAAGTGCGAGGTATTCACCGACCATCAAAGTCTCAAGTACATATTCACTCAGAAGGATTTGAATTTGAGACAAAGAAGATGGCTCGAGCTGTTAAAGGACTACGACTTAACGATCAACTACCACCCAGGAAAAGCAAATAAGGTGGCCGACGCGTTAAGTCGAAAGAATATGAGTAAGATGATACTATCTTCATTCTCAGCCCAACCATGTCTTAAAGAGTTGGTCAAGCTAAAACAAGATCAATACCCCAGCTTGATGAGGCTGAAAGAACAGATCAAGGAAAGGGAAGCGCCTGATTTCCGAACGGACCAAGATGGGATCCTTTGGATGAATGGACGACTATGTGTACCCGACGTCGATAACCTCCGTTAGGAAGTAATGTCCGAAGCACATAAGTCCAAATTCTCAATCCACCCGGGAAGTACAAAGATGTACAGAGATTTGAAGGAACACTTTTGGTGGAATGGGATGAAAAGAGATGTTGCTGATTTTGTTGCAAGATGCCACGTATGCCAACAAGTCAAGGCCGAACATCAAAGACCTGGAGGACTGTTACAACCACTAGAAATTCCAGAATGGAAGTGGGAAAACATATCCATGGACTTTGTAGTTGGTCTACCGAAGACAACACTAGGCCACGATGGAATATGGGTAATCGTGGATAGGTTAACAAAATCCGCGCACTTTCTACCTGTCCGAATGAACTACGGCTTGGACAAACTTGCTTAATTGTACATGGACAACATCGTCAGGCTGCACAGAGTTCCAACAAGCATCCTGTCAGATAGGGACCCAAGGTTCGTATCTCATTTCTGGAAGAGCTTCCAAGAAGCCATGGGAAGCAAGGTTACTCTCAGTACTGTTTATCATCCGCAAACCGATGGTCAAACTGAGAGGACCATCCAGACTCTAGAAGACATGCTGCGGACTTGCGCATTAGACTTCGGTAGCAATTTGAGCGAACATCTACCCCTAATAGAGTTCGCGTACAACAATAGCTACCACAGCAGCATAGGGATGGCACCATATGAAGCCCTTTATGGACGGAAATGTCTATCACCGCTATATTGTGATGAAGTCAGAGAGAAGGATATCACAGGACCTGAGCTCATTCAAGAGATAGTGAGAAAGGTAGCCATTATAAAGGAGAGACTGAAGGCAGCCCAGGATCGACAGAAGAGCTGGGCAGATCTAAAGAGAAGACCTCTGGCTTTCTAGGTAGGTGAAAAAGTGTACCTTAAGGTTTCACCAATGAAAGGAGTAGTCCGATTCGATAAGGCCATAAAACTGAATCCCCGGTATGTCGGACCATTCGAAATCTTGGAAAGAGTAGGAACACTTGCCTACAGACTGGCCTTACCACCCAGTATGTCGAGAATCCATAACGTCTTCCATGTATCTCAACTAAGGAGATATATCTCAGACTCTAGTCATGTTCTTGATGAAGGGCCACTCCTTGTGGAAGGAAATCTGACCCAAGGACTGAATTATGAAGAAGTCTCGATTAGAATCGTGGACAGAAAGGACCAGGTACTTCGACGAAGAACGATCCCTTATGTCAGGGTCCAGTGGTCCAACCACACCGAAAGAGAAGCCACCTGGGAGGTGGACGAAAAGATGTGAGGTCAATATCCCTACCTTTTCGATAATCAGAGTAACCAAAGTTTCGAGGAAGAAACTTCTTTTAAGGAGGGAGGGATGTGAAAACCCGAAAATGCAGCTTCAAAAAAATAAAAATAAAAAAATTGCTGCTGGTCGAAATTCAGCAGTAGCGCCTGTTGGTGAAAGCTAATCAGCAGTTCATGGCGCGAGAATGAAACGCCGTCGTTTCGTGGAACCAACAGTTGCGCGTCGAATTAGTTAAGCGGGAAGGATGATACGTCATCGTTTTGTGTAGTGACTACGCAAATTCAGCTGCTGGTCGAAATTTAGCTGCTGATCAAAGATTACCTGCTGGTCGAAATTCAGCAGTTGGGTCGCTAATTCAGCAGTTGGCCATTCGTGATCAGCAGACGAAGAAAGATCAGCTGGTGCGAGAAGACCAGCGAGAGAGCTAAACAATGATGACGTCAGCAGTAACGTCAGCAATCAGCAGGAAGCTACAACGCCAACCAGCAGTTGGTACTGGAAGTTAGCGATAGCAAAACGATATCGTTTGAATAAGTAGATACGACAGTGTTTCGCCTTCACGCTAAAGATTCAGCAGATGGCTTGTGCGACGATTTAAAACCAGCAGATAGCTACAGGTATCTCGAATCAGCTGTTGCAAGATTCCAGCAGGTACATTACTTAAAGATAACCAGCAGGTACGTTTCAACGATATCAAAACGGTGTCGCTTGAATAAGTTGACACGACAACGTTTTGACTTAACGCTAAGGATCAGTCGTTGAGTTTGAAAAGAAATCAGCTTTGACCAACAAAGAATTCAGAAGTTGGACTTTTAGCAAGGCAAATCCAGCAGCTGACCACTTAGCGACGCAATTTCAGCAGCAACGCGAAATTCAGCAGCAACGCGAAATTCAGCAGCCACGCAGACTTCATCTTCTCCACGAAAAAGTTAGAATTCCTCGACGCGAAACAAGATTGTTGTACAGAAAGCTTCATCGTGAAAAGTCGAAGAGATCTCTCACGCGTACAAGGCAGATTTCACGCAGTAAGAGTAGAATTAAGGGAATTAAGGGCCAATTAAAACTCGAAAATCATGCGCATGTAACGGTCGACGTAATGTCAGGGAACTAAGATCTTTAATGGCGGACGCTCGACTTTCTCACCTCTGCTCCTATAAATACCAGAGGATGGCCACAGAGTTTCTCACACCATTCAAAATCCCTCAGTTAGAACAGCAGCAAACTCACGCCAAAGTTCTGCAGCAGTTTCGCCAAATCCCTTAGCCAAAGTCCTACGTAAATTGAGACGTGTTCAGAAGCTTTTGCTATCAGATTTCTCATTGAAATCCTGCGAGAAATTGTGTGAAGTTTAGCAGCAGTCGTACGCCAGTTCCAGATTTCTGTACGACCAGATCTTCGGCCGAAGAATTTAAAGTGTAAGTGGGCTTTAGATAAGTAATACATTCGTTTGATATACATATATATTTTCTTTACTTCGAAGTTTCGGTTTTGAACTACTATTCGAGCACTTGTTTCAAGTCAGATCTCTGTTCGCCCAAGTTCTGTTTTGCACTGATATCTCTGTCGTTATATGGGTCTACGGAATATTCCGCACTCTGGGTTACTTGGTGTAACCACATGGCCTCGACCCCTTAGAGGAATAAAAATTAGGGACTGATCAATAAACCATAGACACGAAGTTATTATCAGTGCCATTCTGTCATGTTCTGTCATGCTCTGTTATACTCTGTTATGCTCTGTTATGCTCTGTTATGCTCTGTTATGCTCTGTTCCGAATTTCGGTAAATATGTATATATATTTGTTGTTTGCTAGAATGGTATCCCCCACTTGCTGAGTGTTTCCCCAAACACTCACCCCTTACTTCTCCACCCATATAAGAATGAAGAGCAGGTAGAAGAAGAAGAGCAAGAACAATTCTGGGGCTGGTGAAGATTCAGATTTAAGTTTAATTATGTATTTTTTGCTTCCGCATTCCATTATTCAAATTTTATTTTCAGATGTAAAAACGATTATATTTCGATTATTAATAGACTGGTTTGAGCTATGATATGATGGCTTAATGTTTTAAAATTTTCATAATTGTTTAATATTGCCGATGTCATGAGTCTCGGTCTCGGGGCGTGACACGGGGGATGCCCTGTGCTTTATTGTAGTCAGTTGTAGTGTTGATGATTGGTGCTTGATGCATGCTGTACTGTTGTACTGTGGCTTTTAGCCGTGTGTATTCTTTGTACTCTGGGATATTTTGAGTATTGTAGTATTTTAAATTATACTATCTTTCAGTCAGGCCTTAGCCACTATTTTAAATGCTTGCGCAATTTTTTGCGTGGTTAAACTTTGTGATTGTGCACGAGGCCTGGCATTTTTTGTATCAGAGCTTAAGCTGGGATAAGCTCGATTTCTTTGATCACACTTGAGTCTAGACACAGTTTTGTTTGTTGCATGTGCTTGATTATGTGGCTTAATTTCTATGTGATATATCTGTTGCTTTGTGGTCTTACCCTCTTAGTGTCTTCGTAGATGCCGCCTAGATGTAGGGGTAGAGGTAGAGGTAGAGGGCAGTTTCAGGAAGAATCCGAGGGCCAGAACGAGGAAGTGCAGCGTAGTATTCCCTGTCGTGGACGTGATAGACATGTTGAGATTGAGGTAGATGATCTGGCAGCCCGTGTGGACGACATGGAACTTGTGATGGCGAGGTTTCAGCGGATGAACCCTCAGACATTTAACGGTGATGAGCCTAGTTCCGATGCGGAGTCCTGGTTGCAGCACATTATCGGATTGCTCGACCGTGTCAGGTATGATGATGAGCGTAGGTTGAGTTTGGCTACGTTTAAGTTGAGGGATGTGTCGAGCGTTGGTGGAGAGGCGCTTCTTGAGGAGACAGGTGTAGGGATTACATGGAACAACTTTTGTATTGCCTTTCGTCAGGAGTACGTTCCGGAATCCTTTGACAATGCCATGGAGCGTGAGTTTGATAACCTGTTGCAGGGAACTATGTCCGTGGGAGAGTATGCCAGGAGGTTTTTGTGGTGCCCGAACCTAACGGGGCCACGAGAATTGGGTAAATAAAAACTTTCGAATAAAAGAAGGGCTAAAAGATAATTCGCTATAGGCTGTATTTCCTATAACTTGAAAAGAACAAAACAAACGACAAGCTCAAAGATCAGCAGGTACTTAAGTTTACGCGAACGACTAAAAAACGCTTGACGTTTGCGGAAAAACGGTTTGTATTAATAATTGCAATTGCGATTACAACAGCTGATATTCTAAGTAAATATACAACCGTTGCTACTGATCTAATACAGTACAAATTAAATCAAAACACTACAGCTGAGACACGGAAAACGTAGGCCTTGGATAAACACAACACCCAGCTGCTGGTCTCAAGTTTCACCTGCTGTTCGTTCTTCAGCTGTTGTACCTACACCATTTTAAAAGCTAGTGAGCCTAAAGGCTCAGCAAGTAAAAATCTGTACATAATCAATTTCATTTAACGCAGGCAAATAACTGTACATTCATAAACATTTCATAAACAGTTCGTTCATAATCTTAGAGACAGGGAATAATAGCCCAGCTCTAACATCAATTTCTTTTCCTTAGACTATGGCATATAAGCTCCTCATGGTCCGTTATGCACTTTGATCAAAATGACTCCTGATATCAGTTTTAGCATATATTTCGTTATGAAGGGGCAATCGACATCTCAACAACTGCTCACCCTTCTCATTGGTGACCGTCAACTATCTATGCCATAACCTTAAAATAAACTTTGATCCATTATATTCTTTCGTAAAACATTTCTGTAAGACATCGGGTTCCATCATTGTAAACATTTGCTTCCCATTTTAAAACTTTACTGAGTATCGAATTGGACTTCGAAGACATATCGTTGAAATGAAACTCGTGAGAGGAAAACCAGTAGCAAGGAAAGGGAACAACACTTATGAAACCTCTGCTGCTTACAACTATCGCTAATTGAACCAGCTGGAATAAACAAACCAGCTGCAAGACTTGTTTTAAAAACAATCGTATTTAAATGAAACGACGTCGTTAGAGAAATCAGCAGATAGGATAACAAGACTACCTGCTGATATTTTATGACTTAAAGAAACGACGCCGTTAGCGCATCAATCAGTCGCAAAGAAAAGCGCTAACATGATTATATTACTGAATAGTACCAGTCGCAAGACTAATACCTGCTGAATTAAACAGTACTTAGAAACGAATAAAGCAACTGCTGAACTATCACAATGGAATGCCTCTGCTGGTGAACAGTGCATATGCTGATTTTATGAAAACAACGCAACTGCTGAATTCTAACAAGGGAAATGCAGCTGCTGATTTGACTATAACAATGCAGCTGCTGATTCCTAACGAGAATCGCAACTGCTGACTTTAACAAGGAAGGATGCATCTGCTGATGAACAATGCATCTGCTGAAATTTACGAAAGACAATTGCAATATCGAAACAATAATCGCGCTACCAGCCGTCGCCTATTGATTCAACCAACAACTACCGATTACATAGTTATCAAATTCTAATATTACAGCTAATACGAGAAGAACATTCATGACATTTCTGGAAATCAATTCAAATCCTCAGTACATTTAAAACTTCATAAACTTTCTGGAAATCATACTGGAAGCATCATAAACATTAAAACATCATTTTCGAACCCATATTTCTTTCCTTTTTCATGTCTAAATCATTTCAAACATGAACTTTAAACATACAGGCAAGCAGATCCATAAGAACAACAATATAAGCTTTAAATGGTGTAGCAAAGGATCAGCTTTTACTTGCCTTAATCAACTCTTTGCGTCAACAGCTATTTCCTGCAGAACTTCTCCATTTGAGCAACGCACGAACTCTTTTGGAATTTCTTTGAAGAACACTTTAAAACTTTTCTTTGCAATTGATGAAAATCTTACTTTGAAGACAGGTTTTTATATGAAAGGGATTAGTGGCAAGCTACTTGAGAAATCAAGCATGACACACCTCAAAAATTTAGTAAAAATTCCCTTCATATCTTTTAATTTGTAAAACACCAAACCTTCTTTTAAAGAAAGCATTTCACCTCCTTAAAACATTTTCCAATCAATTTAAAATCCAGCTCGTGTATCGCTCATTGGAGTTGCCTGCTGGTACCAGCCGTAGCGCTCCTACTTGCTGATATCAACAATTCAGCAGACACATAACTTTTAAAATTGTCTATTGGACCCATGAAATCAATAAAATGCATAAATGTGGTCCTATGGATTTTGGGGCGTTACAACTCTACCCTCCTTATTGAAATTTCGTCCTCGAAATTTACGTACCAAATAAATACGGGTAAAGACTTAGCATATCAGCTTCTGTTTCCCACGTTGCTTCTCGCTCCGACTGGTTGGACCATTGTATCTTAACCATAGGAATGCTACGGTTTCTTAATCTTCTTACTTCTCGGAGGAGAATTCTTTCTGGTCGCTCTTCGTAGCTTAAATCTGGTGCTAACTGAATTGGTTCTTGACTCAGCACGTGCGAAGGGTGGGGAATATATTTCCTCAAAGCTGATACGTGAAAAACATTGTGCACTGCTGACATTTGTGGAGGCAGCGCTAGTCGATAGGCGAGCGTTCCTACCTTCTCTAAAATCTCGTATGGTCCAATATACCTTGGACTCAACTTCCCTTTCTTTCCAAAACGCATAACTCCTTTCATTGGAGCTATTTTCAAAAATACTCGATCACCTATTTCAAAATTCAGCTCCCTTCTTCGATTATCTGCGTAACTCTTCTGCCGACTTTGAGCTGTTTTCATTCTTTCTCTTATTCTTCTAACAGCTGCTGCTGTTTGCTCCAAAACATCTGGAGGCTAGGGTTTGTGTGTTTCAATGTTATGACAACCCTAGGCTCAAGAATAAGTATAGGTGTGATGGGCTTGAACCGGCCCATTGGACTTGGGGCGGGCCCAGTCCAACGTATGAACATTCGGTTCATCCCTATCACCGTGGCTTCATCATAACTCCGATCGACGATCTGATCGGACCGATCTACACAATTTTTCAGACCACCTAGTCCAAAATTGCTGTTTAGCGCCTCAACTATGGGAAATCGCAATTTGACCCCTGTTGACTTTTAGGAAGTCGCACTCCCTAAATTCCTCCTCCTATGCTCAACACGTTGAGCTTAGTTTTTGTGTGAGAATCATGAATCCAGTACTTGTGTGACCCTCAATGGTTCAGGGATACAGCTAGCCGTGGGCCCACAACCATTGTGACTCCGAAATCA
>KV016257.1:105190-123380 GCA_001598015.1 Dorcoceras hygrometricum
GAAGCTTGGAAACTGTTATTGTAGGCAAACTCTACCAGTGGCAAACTTGCATCCCAACCTGCTGAAAAATCTATCTACCATGCTCTGAGCAAGTCTTCTAAAATTTGGATCACCCTTTCTGATTGTCCATCAGTTTGAGGGTGAAACGCAGTGCTGAACGTCAATTTTGTACCCATATCCTTGTGTAGACTTTTCCAAAAGGCTGATGTAAACTTGGGATCTCTATCTGATACAATGGAATTTAGAACACCATGTAGCCTCACTATTTCTAACATACAATTCAGCGTACCTGCTCACCTCATATGTGGTTTTAACTGGTAAGAGATGAGCAGACTTAGTGAGCCTATCAATTATAACCCAAATGGAGTTATATCCTTGTACTGTTCTTGGTAAACCAGTTACAAAATCCATTGCTATACATTCCCACTTCCATTCTGGAATCGGCAGTGGTTTCAATAATCCTCCTGGTCGCTGGTGTTCAGCCTTCACCAGCTGACACGTCAAACATTCAGCTACAAATCTAGCAACATCTCTCTTCATTCCTGGCCACCAATACAACTGCTGGAGGTCTTTGTACATTTTCGTACTTCCTGGATGTACTGAATATGGAGCTGTATGAGCTTATTTTAAAAGTTCAGCTCTTAAATTATCTACTTGAGGTACCCATATTCTACCCAAGTACCTAACAATTCCATCCTCTGAAAAATAGAGGCTGCTGCCTCTTTCTCTATCCTGCTGGACCCATTTCTTCAACTGCTGATCTTGCTGCTGACCCTCTCGAATTTGATTTAACAAATTAGATCTTACAGAGAGGTCTGCTATCATCATAGCATTGTTGCTGCTGGTTACTAACTCCAGTCCAAATCTCTCAATTTCATTCGCCAACGGCTGCTGCATAGTCAATTGCGCTAATCCTGCTGATTTCCTGCTGAGGGCATCAGCTAACACGTTTGCTTTTCCTGGGTGATAACTGATAGTGCAATCATAATCTTTAACCAGCTCCAACCATCACCTCTGCCTCATATTCAATTCTTTCTGGGTAAAGAAGTACTTCAAACTTTTGTGATCTGTAAAGATCTCACACTTCTCCCCATAGAGGTAATGCATCCATATCTTAAGGGCAAAGACAACAGCTGCTAGTTCTAAGTCATGAGTTGGATAATTCTTCTCATGGTCTTTCAGCTTCCTAGATGCGTACGAAATAACTTTATGATCCTGCATCAACACAGCTCCTAGTCCCAACTTAGATGCATCAGTGTATATTACAAATTTTCCTTCATCAGTTGGCATTGTCAAAACAGGGGCTTCAATCAGCGCTTGCTTCAATTTGTCAAAACTGCTTTGACACTCTTCTATCCAGTTATACTTCACTTGCTTCCTTGTAAGCGTAGTCAGAGGAACAACAATCTTTGAGAATCCTTGGATAAATCGCCTATAATATCCAGCTAAACCCAAGAAACTCCTTATCTCTGCCACATTCTTTGGTGCTGGCCAGTCGCGAACCGCTTCAACTTTAGCAGGGTCGAATTCTATACCATCCTTAGAGATTATATGGCCTAAGAACGATACTTTCTCCATCCAGAAATCACATTTTCCAAATTTAGCAAACAACTGTTTATCTTTCAAAATCTGGAGCACGATTCTTAAATGTTGAACATGCTCTTGCTGAGTCTTAGAATATACTAAGATATCATCGATAAATACAACTATAAACTGGTCTAAGTATGGTTGAAAGACCCTATTCATTAAATCCATAAATGCTGATGGAGCATTTGTAAGTCCAAAGGGCATAACCAAAAATTCGTAATGGCCATACCTAGTTCTAAAGGCTGTTTTATATACATCAGTTGCCTTAATCTTTAGTTGGTGATATCCAGACCTCAAGTCGATCTTAGAAAATACTACTGACCCTCTCAACTGGTCGAAAAGATCTTCTATCCTAGGTAATGGATACTTATTCTTAATTGTCAATTTGTTTAACTCGCGGTAATCTATACATAATCTCATACTTCCATCTTTTTTCTTAACAAATAGAACAGGGTCTCCCCATGGCGAAGTGCTTGGTATTATAAATCCTTTCTTCAACAGATCTTGTATCTGTTCTTTTAATTCTTTCATCTCTGTTGGAGCTAATCGATATGGTGGTCTAGATACTGGAGCAGCTCTTGGGATTAGATCAATAGAAAACTCCAACTCCCTGTCTGGTGGCAATCCTTGAATGTCTTCTGAAAAACCTCAGGGAATTCATTTAATACTTCTAAAATTGGCAGTTGGGGTCTAAAAGTCGCTGTTAAGGGGGATATAATTGAAGGGATTTTATTAACATGCTTGGCCAAAAACTGGAATGGCTCTTTTCCTGGTGGGTTAACAGCTACCGCTCGTAGTTTGAAGTCAATTACTACCCCATACTTAGGTAACCAATCTATTCCCAAAATTAAATCAAATTCTGGAATTGGTAACACAATTAAATCAGCAGTAATCTTACGCCCTTGAAGTTTAAGTTCTAAACTTCTAAACAGTTCGTGTGATACCAGCTTTTCTCCTGATGGTACCGACACACAATAACCTATCATTACTTGTTCCGGCTGGATTAATAATTTCTTAACAAACTCAGCAGAAATAAACGAATGCGTAGCTCCTGAGTCTAACAAAGCTAGAGAAGAAAATCCAGCTATTGAAATTTCACCTGTGACCACTGTTGAGTCTGGAGGAGCTTGATCAGCTGTCATGACAAAGGCTCTGCTGGTTACCAGCTGCTTGGATTTTGGACAATTCCTCATAATATGTCCAGGCATTCCACATTTATAGCAGACGTTTTGTCCAAGTATGCATTGCCCCAAATGGTTCTTATGGCATTTAGGACATTCTTTTCTATCATTACCAGCGAAGGAAGCCCATACAGCTCCATATTCAGTACATCCAGGAAGTACGAAAATGTACAAAGACCTCCAGCAGTTGTATTGGTGGCCAGAAATGAAAAGGGATGTTGCAAGATTCGTAGCTGAATGTTTAACGTGTCAGCTGGTGAAGGCTGAGAAATCTGCCCAGGTGAGATTCAGCAGATCCACTGACATCTTGAATCCTTCCCACCAAATCATTGCATCTTCCCTTAGCATGTAGATAGCGCACCTTGGCCTATCTAAATCAGACAGTTGGAGGTACTCGAAAATAACCTCCATGGATTTAATCCAACTCTCAACAATTAGTGGATCAGTAGTTCCACTAAATTCCTTAGGCTTCTGGCGCCTAAATTTCTCTTGGGGGTCATCGTTACTTGGTCCCCTGCTGCTGGAAGATTGGCCATTACCTCTATTGTTATTTTGTTCTACTAGCATTCTTAACAATTGAGTGATGTTAGCATTGTTATCACTCTCAGTTTCTTCTAGAGTAATACTGCTTCTAGTTCTTCCTCGTCCTCTTCCTGACATTCTATATTCTATAGCCCATAATCCACCACATGCATAAATCAGAACATGCTAAATAATTTAAAGCAAATGCTCTGAAAATAAACTCACAACTTAGAAGACAGACGATGAACAATTGATCCAGCTGATGGTGCATGTGTTTATCTCAGGAACGTTGCTCTGATACCATGTTGTGACGCCCGAACCCAACGGGGCCACGAGAATTGGAGTAAATAAAAATTTTCGAATAAAAGAAGGGCTAAAAGATAATTTGTTATAAGCTGCATTTCTTATAACTAAAAGGAATCAAGACACAAGACAAATTCGAAGATCAGCAGGTACTTAAGTTCGCGCGCTACTGCTAAAACATTTGCGGAAAACAGAGTATTTCATATAACTTTGCAATTGCGGTTTACAACAGCTGTTATTCTATGTAAATATACAACCATTGCTACTGATTTAATACAGTACAACTTAATCAAAACGATACAACTTAGACACGGAAAAACGTAGGCCTTGGATAAACACAACGCCACCCATTCCTCATGGTCCGTTATGCACTTTGATCAAAATGACTCCTGATATCAGTTTTAGCATATAGCTCGTTATGAAGGGGCAATCGACATCTCAACAACTGCTCACCCTTCTCATTGGTGACCGTCAACTATCTATGCCATAATCTTAAAATAAACTTTGATCCATTATATTCTTTCGTAAAACATTTCTGTAAGACATCGGGTTCCATCATTGTAAACATTTGCTTCCCATTTTAAAATCTACTGAGTATCGAATTCGACTTCGAAGACATATAGTTGAAATGAAACTGGTGAGAGGAAAACCAGTCGCAAGGAAAGGGAACAGCACTTATGAAACCTCTGCTGCTTACAACTATCGCTAATTGAACCAGCTGGAATAAACAAACCAGCTGCAAGAATTTTTTTAAAAACAATCGTATATAAATGAAATGATGTCGTTAGAGAAATCAGCAGATAGGATAACAAGACTACCTGCTGATATTTTATGACTTAAAGAAACGACGTCGTTAGCGCATCAATCAGTCGCAAAGAAAAGCGCTAACATGATTATATTACTGAATAGTACCAGTCGCAAGACTAATACCTGCTGAATTAAACAGTACTTAGAAACGAATAAAGCAACTGCTGAACAATCACAATGGAATGCATCTGCTGGTGAACAGTGCATATGCTGATTTTATGAAAACAACGCAACTGCTGAATTCTAACAAGGGAAATGCAGCTTCTGATTTGACTATAACAATGCAGCTGCTGATTCCTAACGAAGAATCGCAACTGCTGACTTTAACAAGGAAGGATGCATCTGTTGATGAACAGTGCATCTGCTGAAAATTTACGAAAGACACTTGCAATATCGAAACAATAATCGCGCTACCAGCCATTGCCTATTAAACCAGACTATACTGATTCAACCAGCAACTACTGATTACACAATCATCAAACTCCGACATTACAACAACAAGGAAAAACATTCGTAACATAACAATACAGCTGCTGAATCTTAACAAGTAGATACAGCTGCTGAAACATAACTCGACGTTCGTAATATCAAAACAACAACTATGCCATCAACCGTTGACTATCAAACCATACTTACAATGATTCAACCAACAACTACCGATTACATAGTTATCAAATTCTAATATTACAGCTACTACGAGAAGAACATTCATGACATTTCTGGAAATCAATTCAAATCCTCAGTACATTTAAAATTTCATAAACTTTCTGGAAATCTTACTGGAAGCATCATAAACATTAAAAAATCATTTTCGAACCCATATTTCTTTCCTTTTTCATGTCTAAATAATTTCAAACATGAACTTTAAACATACAGGCAAGCAGATCCATAAGAACAACAATATAAGCTTTAAATGGTGTAGCAAAGGATCAGCTTTTACTTGCCTTAATCAAAGCTTTGCGTCAACAGCTATTTCCTGCAGAACTTCTCCCTTTGAGCAACGCACGAACTCTTTTGGAATTTCTTTGAAGAACACTTTAAAACTTTTCTTTGCAATTTATGAAAATCTTACTTTGAAGACAGGTTTTTATATGTAAGGGATTAGTGGCAAGCTACTTGAGAAATCAAGCATGACACACCTCTAAAATTTAGTAAAAATTCCCTTCATATCTTTCAATTTGTAAAACACCAAACCTTCTTTTAAAAAAAGCATTTCACCTCCTTAAAACATTTTCCAATCAATTTAAAATCCAGCTCGGTATCGCTCATTGGAGTTGCCTGCTGGTACCAGCCGTAGCGCTCCTACTTGCTGATATCAACAATTCAGCAGACACATAACTTTTAAAATTGTCTATTGGACCCATGAAATCAATAAAATGCATAAATGTGGTCCTATGGATTTTGGGGCGTTACAGTTTTCTTCTCTTCTTGCGTATGTTTCGCATGTTTCTGGCCAAGAGAGGGCGAAGAGGAAGAAGTTCTTGGAGGGGCTTAATGAAGAGTTGTATTCTTTAGTGTTGGAGGGTTCACCGACGAGTTATGCGGATGCGGTGGACAAGGCTATGGATATTGAGGTGGGACTGCAGAACCATAGGTCTCGTGTTAGGCCTCAAGTTGTGCAAGGTAATCGTCCCATGGTTCCGGGGGTGCAGCCTTCCAAGTCAGTGCAGTCATCCCAGCCACCCCAGCAGCAGGTAGCCCAACAGCCTGGACACCATAGGTTTAGGCCTCGTGGTCGTCAGTTCAAGAAAAAGTCAGGTTCTAGTTCTTTTGGCTCGAGTTGTTCTAGCAGCGGTAGTAGTTCCAAGGTCGAGTTTTTTGGCCAGTGTGGAGGAAGGAATCCTACGGCACATTGTGTAGGAGTGCAAGGTTCGTGTAACATTTATGGTCAGTATGGACACTTCGCGAGAGTGTGTCCTTTGTCTGGATCGCAGCATACCGCCGCCCCACCGCAGGGTCGAGGTGGATCGTCCAGAGGTCGTTCTTTTCCTGCTCCACAACAGAGGTTGGGAGAGCCTCAGTTTAGGCCGTTTAAGCAGCATGGTCCTTCGCTGTTTGGACAGTCTTCCCAGCCCCAGTTTTCAGGACTTAGTTTGCCCAAGTGAATGCCATGACAAGGGAGAAAGCAGAAGGCACTCCAGGAGGAGGAGTGATCACAGGTACTTGTTTTGTCTTTGATTTTCCTGCACGTGTGTTGTTTGATACAGGAGCATCACATTCATTTATTTCTGATGCGTTTGTGGTTGAGCATGGTTTGCATACCACTGTTTTATGTGATGTTGTGTCTGTTGCGACTCCTGACGGCACGAGCCTGTACTCCCAAGAGATTTTGTTGAATGGCATTCTTAGGTTTGGTGAGAACGTGTTGTCTAGTTATAGGGCCACTGTGGATTGTTTCCATGGCGGTGTGCGTTTTAGGCCCACTCTAGCGAGAAGTGGAACTTCTATGGCCATGATTCTCAGTCGAAGATTTATTTAGTCTATGCGATGGAGATGTTTAGCCTGTTTTCGTTGGAGAATGCTAGATTTATGATCTATGCTTTGGATGTGTCTTCTTCTTCGTGCGTAGATCTTAGCGATGTTCCCGTTGTGCGCAATTTCCCTGTGTGTTTTCGGAGGAGATTCCTGGATTTCCTCCGAGGAGGGAGATAGACTTCAGCATTGAGTTGGTACCTGGTACAGCTCCTATCTCTTGAGCTCCATATCGTTTAGCGCCTGCTTAGTTGAGAGAGCTTAAGGTTCAGCTTAGCGACTTGCTGGAGAAGGGATTTATTAGGCCGAGTATGGCCCCGTGGGGAGCGCCTATCTTGTTTGTAAAGAATAAGGATGGATCGATGAGGATGTGCATCGACTTTAGACAGTTGAATAAGGCGACAGTGAAGAATAAGTACCCTTTACCGAGGATCAATGACTTGTTTGATCAGCTCCAGGGTTCGGCTGTGTTCCCTAAGATCGATCTACGTTCGGGGTACCATCAGTTGCGCATTAGAGGGCAAGATGTTGCGAAAACTTCTTTTCGTACGAGGTTTGGGCATTATGAGTTTTTTGTTATGCCTTTTGGATTGACGAATGCCCCTGCAGTTTTCATGGATCTGATGAATCGAGTCTTTAGACAGTTCATCGATCAATTTTTGATTGTGTTTATCGATGAAATTTTGGTGTACTCTAAGACTCCGATGCAGCAGAAAGATCATTTGAATTTGGTTCTTCAGACGCTTCGAGACTCGCAGCCTTATGCTAAGTTTTCTAAGTGCGAATTTTGGTTGGATAGAGTTGTGTTTCTGGGTCATTTCATTTCAGCTGCAGGTATTTCTGTGGATCCCAGTAAGGTAGAGGCTGTCGTTAACTGGGAGCGCCCCAAGAATGTTGTTGAGATTCGTAGTTTCTTGGGTGTGGCTGGCTATTATAGGCCTTTTATAGAGTGATTCTCTAGTATAGCTAAGCCTATGACGCAATTGACTCAGAAAGATGTTTGTTTGGACCGAGCAGTGTGAGAAAAATTTTATTTTGCTCAAAGAGAAGCTAACTTCTGCACCTGTGTTAGCTTTTCCTTGTGGTTCTAGTGGTTTTGTGGTTTGTGCAGATGCTTACTTGAATGGATTGGGTTGTGTATTGATGCAGAATGGTCGAGTCATTGCGTATGCCTCTCGTCCGTTGAAACCGCATGAGACTCGTTACTCAGTTCATGATTTAGAATTGGCAGCAGTGGTCTTTGCCTTGAAGAATTGGCGCCACTATCTGTATGGCGAGCAGTTTGTGGTGTATTCAGACCACAAAAGCCTTCAATATCTATTTTTCAATCAGATTTGAACACGAGACAGCGTAGGTGGATGGAGCTGCTTAAGGATTTCGATTGTGAGATCCAATATCAGTCTGGGAAGATGAATGTAGTGGCTGATGCATTGAGCAGTAAGGCTCAAGTGGCGATGTTGGCTTCGTTGCATATTTCGAAGGTCCATGAGCATCTAAGCACTACTTGTTGACGGTTTTACCTAGGAGAGGATTATGTTGTGGTGTCTTCTTTCCAAGTTGAGTCACAAATTGTTGTGACAATTAGAGCAGCTCAGAGGACCGATCCATCTATCCATGAGTTGAAGCTGAAGGTGAGATAAAGACAGTTGGAGGACTATTCTGTCTCATCTGATGGTTGTTTGAGGTTTCGTGGCAGGTTGGTTGTACCAAATCTGATTGATCTGAAGGAAGAGATCTTGATACAAGCACACTGTAGCAGACACAGTGTCCATCCTGGTGCAAGGAAGATGTATCATGCCTTGAAGCAGCATTACTGGTGGGCAGGTTTGAAGAGTGATGTTGCTGATTTTGTAGCCCGTTGTCTGAATTGTCAGTAGGTCAAGGCTGAAAGGATGAGACCTGATGGTTTGTTGCAGATCTTATAGGTGCCCCAATGGAATTGGGATCACATAGCTATGTATTTTGTAACCCATTTTCCTCGTTCCAGTAGAGGTTGTGATACTGTGTGGGTTGTAATCGATAGGTTTTCGAAGTCTGCTCACTTCATTCCCTATAGCATGACATATTCTTTGAAAAAGATGGCGAAGTTGTACATAGATTTCGTGGTGCGTTGCATGGTGTGCCTGTTTATATAGTTTCAGATCGTGATCCGAGGTTTACTTCCAGGTTTTGGAAGAGTTTGCAAACAGCTTTGGGTACTAGATTGGATATGAGCACAGCATATCATCCCCAAACAGATGGCCAATTTGAGAGAATTATCCATATGTTGAGAGCTGTTGTGATGGATTTTTTGGTAGCTAGCAAGATTCTTTGTCTTTGGTTGAGTTTTCTTATAATAACAGCTATCAGTTCACTATTGGTATGGCACTATTTGAAGCTTTGTATGTCAGGAAGTGCAGATCGCCTGTATGTTGGGAAGAAGTGGGGGAGAAGCAGCTGTCTTCTCCAGAATTTGTGCACCAGATGAGAGATCAAGTAGATCTGATTCGCCAGCGAATGAAAGCTGCACAAGATCGCCAAGCAAGTTATGCAAATAAGAGGCGTAGGCCTTTGGAATTTTACGTTGGTGATCCGGTTTTCCTGAAAGTTTCTCCTTTCCGCAGTGTTATGAGATTTGGTCTCAAGGGAAAATTAGCTCCTCGTTATGTTGGACCATATGAGATCTTAGAAAGGATTGGCCCTCTGGCATATTGGTTGTTATTGCCGCCATATTTTTCCTCTTTACATGATGTTTTTCATGTGTCTATGTTGAGAAAGTATGAGCCAGATCCGTCGCATGTGTTGAGAACCGACGAGGTAGAGCTTGATCGGGCTTTGAGTTATGTGGAATATCCCTTGCAGATCTTGGATAGAAAAGAGAAACAGCTTAGGAATAATACCATTCCTTTGATGATAGTTCAGTGGAGAAAACATGGTAGAGAGGAAGCTACGTGGGAACTGGAAGAGAAGATGCAGCATGAGTGGCCGCATCTGTTTGAGTAAGTGTTGTATCAGATTCCAGTAGTTAGTTGGTTTGTTGTCGTTTCCTGGTAGATGTTTTCTTATGGTTGTTTTCCCAGTTATCTTGAACTCTTGATCTAGAGTTGTTGTTCGATTTCGAGGAAGAAATCCTGTTTTTGTGGGGGAGAGATGTGAGATCCGAAAATTAGAAAGATTAATTGAGTTAATTAATCGGGTATAGTATAGACCAGATTTGGTTTGAACAGATTTGGGATGAGCCAGCCTTGAGTTGGTATGCTTGGATTAGTTATCGGGTCCGAATAAGTCCTTGAAACAGATCTTGAGAGTTGGAGAATTCTCGTGGGAACTGATCAGATGTGAGTGTTGGTCAGCGCTTGGTGATCGCGCTCAGTAGTGGTGATGAAATCTGGTATCGCTAAGCAGATGTGAGTACGCTAGCGTGTTTTTTTAGCGAGTAGCTGAACTACGTCGTTTGGATTAGTTGCAATGACAACGTTTTGGTTTAGCGGGCGAGATTTAGATTTGAGTAGCATTGGTCTTCAGATTTCTAGAGGATCTGAGTGTTGCGATGCGATGCTGTTTATAATTTCAGATTCGAGAAACAAAGGACGTGTCCAGATGCGAGAGTGGACTCTGTGCGACGCCGTTTGGATAAGTCGTGATCTGTTTTAACGTAGAGTCAGATAGCATGTGAGATTCAGATCCGAGTTGGAAATCAGTTTTGAACTTTAATTTTTTGGTGGGTTCTGTTCTTCAGATTCGAGCAGATTTGACCTTTTAAATAGAGGACTTTGCCTTCGTTCTTTATCATTCAGCTTCGACACTTAGAATCTTTCCCGATAGCGAATTCTATCGCGATAACCTAGCTACTGTTCACTAAACTTTATCTTCTCCGATTGCCGGCGGTAGACAGCTCCGATTGAAGTAAGAGTGGTATCACTGGACTCCTCTTGCTAAGACGCTTCGTTTGGTACAGCTTTTGGAAGCTTGCGTTAAGATGGAAGTGGATTGCGAGTCATCTCCATTTTGTAGTCTGTTAGCATAAGCATCGGATTTGCTTCTGCTTTTCTCAGCTTCGACACTTAGAATCTTCCCGATAGCGAATTCATCGCGATAACCTAGCTACTGTTCACTAAACTTTATCTTCTCCGATTGCCGGCGGTAGACAGCTCCGATTGAAGTAAGAGTGGTATCACTGGACTCCTCTTGCTAAGACGCTTCGTTTGGTACAGCTTTTGGAAGCTTGCGTTAAGATGGAAGTGGATTGCGAGTCATCTCCATTTTGTAGTCTGTTAGCATAAGCATCGGATTTGCTTCTGCTTTTCAGGTAGCTCGTTGGGTAAGTGTTAAGATCCTACCTTGTGCTTAGCTTAGAGCTTTCTGTTGCGTTAGAAGGGTAGGAGAAATTTGGTTGAGCTCGTAGCTCCCAATTCGTAGTTTCTGAGCTGCTGTCCCTGAGCTAGTATCTGTGTTTGGCTTAGCAGGTGTGAGATCTGTGTTGCTCGGGACTTCGTTGTGTAATTATAGCTCAGAATATTTGAGGTACGGATGTGAGCTTGTTTTACAGCTTTGGATTGAGCATGGGTGATTATGCTTGCTGCTGTGTATGCCTTGCATCGTTGTATATGTTCTGTGTTGTACATTTTATCTGTTGCATACACGCATTTGTCATATTGAGCTCAGATATGTTTTGCCGTGCCTTGTTTATTGATCTGTGCATCTGTGTTTGGCTTAGCAGGTGTGAGATCTGTGTTGCTCGGGACTTCGTTGTGTAATTATAGCTCAGAATATTTGAGGTACGGATGTGAGCTTGTTTTACAGCTTTGGATTGAGCATGGGTGATTATGCTTGCTGCTGTGTATGCCTTGCATCGTTGTATATGTTCTGTGTTGTACATTTTATCTGTTGCATACACGCATTTGTCATATTGAGCTCAGATATGTTTTGCCGTGCCTTGTTTATTGATCTGTGCATACCAGGATGCTTGTTTAGAGCCCGAGCGGGTAACTCCCGTCACCCTCTTCTCCCTGCTGGGATTTGTTAGCCACTATGAGCGGAGTGGGTAGCTCCCACACCTCATGAGTTGGGCAACAGCAGGTTGAGTTGTGTTTTGAATCTTGTGCCGTGTGTTGAGACGAGTGGGTAGCTCCCATATACTCACATACCCCGTGGCCACTTCTATCCGTTGCTATCTGCCTTTGATCAGCTTTGAGTTGCATTCAAGATTCTGGTTCCCTTCCATTGGTTGTAGCCTTCTGTTTGTACTCAGCTTTTCATGCATAGCATTCGCATATTATCTATTGCTTTCCGTTAACTGTTTTATGTTGCTCTCCGTACTGGGGTTTGACCCTATGTTTCTCTAGGGCTGGTGTTGTTTGCCTGTGTGTGTTTTCATGTTATCATGGTTACTCAGCTGGTCATGGAGTTGACCCAGCTGGAGGTGCCCCAGGAGGTGGTTTGAGTGCCCCAGTTAGCGTATAGCAAATATGTATCAGTACTGTTACCCGGGAGATGCCCTGTGCTTTATTGTAGTCAGTTGTAGTGTTGATGATTGGTGCTTGATGCATGTTGTACTATTGTACTGTGGCTTTTAGCCGTGTGTATTTTTTGTACTCTGGGATATTTTGAGTATTTTAGTGTTTTACATTATACTATCTTTCAGTCAGGCCAAAAGCAAAAATTTTAGCCACTATTTTAAATGCTTCCGCTATTGTTTGCGTGGTTAAACTATGTGATTGTGCATGAGGCCTGACAGTATGAAGGAGCAATTCTTGAGTTCTTTGCGAAAACACTAAGGTGGTAGCTGGCACTATTGTGAGTTTGGTGACCAATAAGAAAATGGTACCGACGAAGGGTGTATTTGTTGAAGCATTTGGACTACCGACTGAGGGGATAGTTGGTTTTCATGATATTCCGACTCTGACAGTGGCATAAACGCGGCTGAAGTTTTTAGGTACTGATGTGCCGTTCAGGGCACCAAATAAGAAGATGGAATATCGCCTGTTGCATGACATGGTTGCAAAGGCACTGTGTGCAAAATCTGGCTCATTTGATGTGGTGACCAGTGAAAATTTGATCTGATGGTGGCCAGCAGTGCTGGTTTGAAGGTAAACTGGGCACATGTTTTGTTTCCGACTTTGGTGACGATGCTGAACACGCCTACCAAACAGTTGCAAGCTTTTGCGGTGCAAGTGACTGTTTTGCTTCAGAATCTGGAGAAAGTAGATCTCGGGGAGGTCGTCAAGCTCCACCCACAAAAGGTGTTGAACAACAAATCGGTTCACACCTACATGAAAAAGAATCTGGGTATTGGTAACAGGTGAGACCAGCAGGATTTCGGGTGCAACAGCAAGTGAACAACAATCCATTGTCGATAGTCCTCAGTCTCTCAATAATAAACCAGAGAAGGAAGCTGGTGAGATGAAGAAGCCGGAGAAGGCAGCCGTTGAGAAGACAAAGAAAAGAAGGAAAAGGTTGTTCCAGTGGAGAAGAAGCAGAAAATTGTTGCGAACGAGCCAGTGGAGGCTAGGAGCCAAGCTGATACAGCGAAGTCCAAGTCTGAGACCAGCTCAGACGCGGATTCGTGCCCGTTGGCAAAGCTGAAGAAAAGTGGCGATGCCCCAAAGCGCAAAATGATTGTAGAGTCATCGGACTCAAAGTCCACTGTGTCTCTTCTTATGGAGAACATTATGAAGAAAAAGAGGACAAAAAAGAAGCAAGCCGACACGGAGACCAGCTGGTGACCAGGCAGGATTCAATCCTGGTCCCAATCCCGACATTCCAGCTGGGGCTGACAAGGCTTCTACCGCTGGTGGACCAGAAGCCAATATGGAGACAACTCAATAAGTGGAGAGACAAGCTTTTGATACCTCCATTGCTTCTCATCAAGAAGAGCATGTGGAGTGTAGTAATCAAACAGAGATAGATCCTGTTACCAACGAGGTTGTTATAGTGGTTATGTCTGGACCTGAGCAACCAGCTCAGCAGTCCATAACTTTTTCTGGAAAGGGTATCTTTGATCCCGTGGAGATCATGGAGATAAAATGGGCGACGCATTTTCGGCCCAAAATAGACCCAGCCGCAAAGGGCAAAGAGATCATGGATGCGTTTTCCCGGCCGAACCAGTGGAGGAGCATTGTATGTTGGTGCTCAAAGCAGCGTGGGAAGATGTATCTAGCAGAATGTATTACTTTACTTTGACAATCACTATGGTGAGGCTCAATTCGGTATCATCATTTGAGAGTTTGGTCAAAATCAAAGATCAATTTTTATTTTGGGCTGAGACAGAGCAACTTTCTTAACTGTTTAAGCGGCGGATGCTAGTGCTGTATAAGCTGTATGATATGGAGGTACAGAAGAGGGTAGATTAACACTGAAATAACTTTAATGCAGCTGAGCCGTCTATTAACTACGATTACATGTGTGTCCGGTTCTAATCCATGAACTAAAGGAAATTGTGAGGATTGAGAATTTAGATTAGTGATTAATTGATTTGATTTGGGATTAATCACATGAATTTTGAGGTTCCTGCCGATTTTTTAGCGTTGCGATAATTTTGGAAAAATTCAGTCGTAGCGAGTTTTTGGAGCAAACTGTCAGCAGCAAGTTACTGTAGCTCCTGCTGGTGGATTTCGAATCAGCAGAGATAACGTCAGCGTGACGCAATGAGAGCTGCTGGTTTAGTTTCGAGTTTGAAGTCGCTGCTGGCAGATATTGCATTTAGCGTGAGATTGAACGAGGAAGTGACACGTGTTAGTCAACATTTTGGAGTGTTGACTATTGGATTCAGCAGTTGCGCTTGTGAACAGTGATCAGCTGATGATTTGAGGAATCAATCGCAAGAGCTGTTGATAGATATGATGACGTAGGCGTGACGTATTCCTTGCTGCTTCTAGTAGATTGAGTTGTGATGTTTGCTGCTGACCACCAGGCGCGCAAATACTATAATGTTGAGAAGCGGCGTCGTTTGAATTAGTTGAAACGCTGCGTTTTGAGCTTTTGTTTGAGAGATCAGCTGTTGGCAGCAATGCTTGCGTAACTGAAGTGACGTCGTTTGGATTAGTAGATGCGTCGTCGTTTTGAGTGATTTCTCGCGACCAGCAAATGGATTGTTTTGAAGAGAGAGCTATTACCAGCTCTTGGTAGTTTTGTTTGCGAGAGCTGTTGTCAGCTGGTGTTTGCTACGGCGTCGTTTTGATTAGTGGGAACGTTGTCGTTTTGAAGTGTTTTCGTGCGATTGTTTGTGTAGTTGTTGCTGCTGAATTTAACGAAAGAAAAGAGAGGGCTGCTGCTGATAGACTTCTGCTGGACGTTTCGATTGATTTTAATGAATCATCAGGCGAGGCTTTAAGAGGTATTTATAGAAGTGTTGATCGACACTTAGAATTATTTAGAGCCAGATATTTCTTATCTTCTCTTCTCCAAACCCTCGTCGAGCTACTGTTCACCGTGATTTTCCACCGCCGATTCCCATCGCATCAAGCCTCTGTTTTTGACAATCTTAGTGGCGCTGGGATCCTCTGGCTTAGCTCTTTCGTCTGCTACCCATTTGAGACGTTGTTATAGCGCTGGTGTGGTAACGCGAAGCTGCTGGAGTTCGAAGATTTTAAGAAAAATCTGTGCGTGCGTTCTTCTGCTAGCGTGAGCTTTTGGATTTCAGCTTCCAGGAAGTCCCTGCTGCGTGAATTGAGCCAGGAGAAATCTGTTAGGTAAATTGAAGAAGAGAGGTACGAATTGAGCAGCCCTTAGCAGTTTCGAGCGTGAACATGTCTATATTTCAATGTTGTGAAATCCGTGACTTTGCTGCTATGTATTTACGTGGAACAGTTTGATGAATTGCTCCGAGCTGTGATGGGCTGACGGGCCCCGATGATCACGGACCGATGATTTCCCGGTTGATGGACCGTGGTATAGAGGCGACATGATATGATTTGCCGGTTGTTACACCGGTCTAGCTGACTGATTTCCTTTGACCGCCTCATGCAATCATAGCAATGATTTATAGCATGTTGCATGTTTATCTGCTTTGATAGCTCTTCGTACTGAGGCTTGACCTCGTACTTGTTTTCCTGCTTTTGTTGTTTGGGTCTGTGTTGCCCATTTGCAGGAGTTTCAGGTAACCTAGCTGGGCAGAGTGGAAGTTCAGCTGGTCGATCCCCGCGTCCCTGAGTCCCAGTCTATTCATGATATGTATTGATCCGGGGGATGCCCCGTGTTATCATGTATTGGGGATCTGTATTTTGAATTGATATTATGTGGTTACTTGTTGCATATGAGTTTGAGTTTACTCTTATTTTGAGTATTGAATATTTTGAATGTACGATTTGAAGTTCAGGCCCATTGTATTTCGAAAAATTTTTAAGCCCTGATTTTAAGCTTCCGTATTTATGCGCTTATTATGTGTTAATTGTTAGTAATTAGCACGGGGCCTGACATTTTTGGTATCAGAGCTTAAACTGGGATAAGCTCGATTTCTTTGATCACACTCGAGTCTAGGCACAGAGTTTTGATTTGATTTTGATTGCCTCTGTGACTTATGTGATCTATTATCTGTCTTGTTATTCTATCTGTTGTGAGATCTTACCTCTAGGCTTGTTTAGATGCCGCCGAGACGAGGAGGAGGTAGGAGGACTAGACGTTCTGAGGAGGAGTCTAGAGCAGGTAGTGATGATGACGCTCAGGTTTAGGACGTCACTAGGCAGATAGGTGGAATGGAGTTAGTCTTAGCCCGATTTCAGCGGACGAACCCACCGACGTTGGCTGGTACTGAGGGTGGCGCTAGGGCTGAGGCGTGGCTTGTTCAGATGGAGGAGCTATTTGATACCTTGGAGTATGCTCCGGAAAAGATACTGAAGTTGGCAGTGCTGCAGCTACGAGATGATGCACAGCGCTGGTGGAGGAGTACATCTAGGATGATTCGAGATAGTGGGACGATGCTCACTTGGGATGCTTTCTGTGAGGCTTTTCGACGCGAATACACTCCAGTGTCCTACTTTGCTAGCCGGGAGCGTGAGTTTGATAATTTGAAGCAGGGTGATATGCGTGTGGCCGAGTATGCTAGGCAGTTTTCTACGCTTCTAGTGTACATGCCAGCTGTGGTGAACCAAGAGCGAACGAAGAGGAACAAGTTCTTGAAGGGCTTGAGTCCTGACCTTTATCGGATGGTGCTGTCTGGGTCCCCGGCGACTTTTATGGAAGCTGTGAACAATGCAGTGGATATCGAGGAGAGTTTGATGGATCCCGAGGCTCCAGTGCATCAGACGACCGCACGTGCTTCTCAGCCAGCTCAGGCGGTGTCGCAGTCGTATCAGTCTCCTCAGGGGTCACAGCAGTCGAGTCGCCCGCAGTTTAGACCTAGAGGGAAGCAATTCAAGAAGAAGGGCCATTCGAGTTCTTCTGATTCTGGCAGTGGTTCTGGTAGCGGTTCTGGAGGAGGATTCTGTAGTCAGTGCGGAGGGAGACATGAGACTTCGTAGTGTCGAGGAGTCCGAGGACTCTGCCATCTTTGTGGTCAGCCGGGACACTTCGCTAGAGCGTGTCCTTCGATTGGAGGGTGGTCTACTGGTCAGTCGCAGCAGGGTTCCGCTAGTGGTTCTTCTCAGCGACAGCAACCTTTTGCTCAGTCCCAGCGATCTGGTTTTCAGCCTCATGAGCCATCACGTTTTGGAGGACCTTCCCGACCTCCGTTTCAGATTCCCCAGCAGGCGCAGGCGAACGCCTTGACGGGAGATCAGGCTGAGGAGACTCCGGGCATGGTGATTAGAGGTACATGCTCTATTTATGATTATCCTGCGAGAGTTTTGTTTGACACTGGTGCATCACACTCTTTCATATCTGAGATGTTTGTGTTTGAGCGTGGGTTGAGTTCTTCCCCACTGTGTGATGTTGTTTCCGTGTCTACTCCTGCTGGTGTGAACCTGTGGTCCCGAGAGGTAGTAGTAGATTGCCTGATTAGGTTTGATGAACATGTGTTGGTGACCAATTTGATTGTGTTGGGAATTAGAGATTTCGACTGTATTTTGGGAATGGACGTGTTATCTAGCTATAAGGCTACAGTTGATTGCTTCCATGGTGTGGTGAGATTTTGCCCTGATACGGGTGAGAGGTGGGATTTCTACGGCACGGATTCGAGGTTGAAGATTCCCCTAGTGTCCGCTATGGAGATGTTTAGCTTGCTATTGCTAGGTAATGCAGGGTTCATGATATACGCACTTGATAGTTCCCAGGAGCAGCGATTAGAGTTGCGCGAAATCCCCGTTGTTTGAGAGTTTCCCGACGTGTTTCCAGATGAGATTCCTGGATTCCCTCCTCGACGTGAGATCGACTTCAGTATTGAGCTGGTGACCGGTACCGCCCCG
>KV016257.1:123778-134547 GCA_001598015.1 Dorcoceras hygrometricum
TGTTTGTGAAAAAGAAAGATGGCACTATGAGGATGTGCGTGGACTTCAGACAGTTGAATAAGGCCACGGTGAAGAACAAGTATCCTCTGCCGAGGATTGATGACTTGTTCGATCAGCTGCAGGGATCGGTTGTTTACTCGAAGCTTGACTTGCGCTCTGGTTATCACCCGTTGCGAATTAGAGACGCTGATGTGGCAAAGACGGCCTTCCGGACTCGATATGGGCATTTTGAGTTTCTTGTCATGCCTTTTGGATTGACGAATGCCCCTGCTGTCTTTATGGATTTGATGAATCGCGTCTTCAGCGAGTCACTATCGGTTCGTTATCGTCTTCATAGATGACATCTTGGTGTACTCGAGGAGCAAGATAGAGCACAAGGAGCATTTGAGACTTGTATTGCAGAGATTGAGAGACTCGCATCTCTATGCCAAATTCAGCAAGTGCGAGTTTTGGCTCGATAGGATTAGCTTTTTGGGTCATGTGATTTCGGCACAAGGAATTTCGGTAGATCCGAGCAAGGTCGAAGCAGTGCTTAACTGGGAGAGACCTCGGAACGTTTCAGAGATCCGTAGTTTCTTGGGGTTGGCCGGCTACTATAGGCGTTTCATTGAGAAGTTTTCTTCGATAGCCAGGCCTATGACGCAGTTGACTCAGAAAGATATGAGATTTGTATTGACTGATGAGTGCGAGTACAGTTTTCAGACGCTGAAGGAGAAGGTGACTACTGCTCCTATTTTGGCCCTACCGTCTGGCTCCGGAGGATTTGTTGTGTGCTCCGATGCTTCTCTGAGTGGATTAGGGTGTGTTTTGATGCAGAACGGGTACGTGATTGCGTATGAGTCTCGACAGCTGAAGCCTCACGAGACGAGGTACCCAGTTCATGATTTGGAGTTGGCTGCGATAGTGTTTGCCTTGAAGATTTCGCGGCATTATCTCTATGGTGAAGAATTTGTGGTGTACACCGACCACAAGAGCCTGAAATATATCTTCACGCAGTCGGATTTGAACATGAGGCAGCGACGCTGGATGGAATTGCTTAAGGACTTCGATTGTGAGATTCAATATCAGCCTGGGCGTGTGAACTCAGTAGCCGACGCTTTGAGCAGAAAGACCCAGCCTGATATGTTAGCATCCTTGAGTATTTCGAAAGTTCATGAGGAGTTGAGTACGTCTGGTTGGCGATTCCAGCCGGGTGATCAGTATTTCTTTGTTTCTTCTCTTCAGGTGGAACCACAGATTGTGATGAACATCAGGGAGGCGTAGAGGACCGACCCCTATGTCCATGAGTTGAGGATTAAGGCGCAGTCAGGTCAGTCTGATGATTTTTCTGTTGCCTCTGATGGATGTTTGAGATTTCGAGGGAGATTAGTAGTTCCTAACCTGATTGATCTGAAGGAAACCCTCATGAACGAAGCACATTGTAGTCGGTACAGTGTGCATCCAGGCGAGCGAAAGATGTACCATGCCTTGAAGTCTCACTACTGGTGGGCAGGTATGAAGAGCGACATTTCTGCTTTTGTTTCTAGATGTCTGAATTGCCAGCAGGTCAAGGCTGAGAGGATGAGACCTGGTGGATTGCTCCAGAGCTTGGAGGTGCCCCAATGGAATTGGGAGCACATCGCCATGGATTTCGTGACTCATCTACCTCGATCGAGTAGGGGATGTGATGCGATTTGGGTTGTGATTGATAGACTTTCGAAGTCAGCCCATTTCATTCCCTATGATGTGAGGTGTTCGATGAAAAAGATGCAAAATTGTACATCGACCATGTGGTTAGATTGCATGGAGTTTCGGTTTCGATAGTGTCCGACAGAGATCCGAGGTTCACTTCTCGCTTTTGGAAGAGTCTGCAAGCAGCAATGGGTTCGAGATTGGCGATGAGCACAGCCTATCACCCACAGACAGACGGACAGTCTGAGAGGACCATCCAGACTTTAGAGGATATGCTGCGAGCAGTAGTGATGGATTTCAGTGGTGGCTGGCAGGATTCGTTATCCTTGGTTGAGTTTTCTTATAACAACAGCTACCAAGTCACTATTGGAATGGCTCCGTTTGAGGCTTTGTATGGTCGAAAGTGCAGATCCCCGATTTGTTGGGAAGAAGTTGGCGAGAGACAACTTTCTACACCGGAGTTTGTTCAGCACATGAAAGACCAAATTGATTTGATCCGGAGTAGAATGAAGGCTGCCCAAGACCGTTTCACGAGTTATGCGAACAGAAGACGTCGACCGTTAGAGTTTGAGGTAGGCGATCGTGTGTTTCTCAAGATTTCTCCTTTCAAGAGCGTGATGAGATTCCAATTTAAAGGCAAATTGGCTCCCATATTCGTTGGTCCCTTTGAGATTATAGAGCGGATTGGACAATTGGCTTATAGACTGAGGCTGCCCGAGGAGTTAGCCGTGATGCATGACGTGTTTCATGTGCCAATGTTGAGAAAATATGAGCCGGATCCGTCCCACGTTTTGAGAACTGACGAAGTTGAGCTGGATTCTACCTTTAGTTATGTCGAATATCCTGTGCAGATCTTGGATAGGAAGGAGAAGCAGCTGAGGAACAAGATAATTCCGTTGGTGATGGTCCAATGGAGCAAGCATGGCCGAGAAGAAGCAACCTGGGAAGTTGAGGAGAAGATGAGGCAGGATTGGCCTCATCTGTTTGAGCACTGAGCATGCAGAATCTCGAGGTAATTTTCTGGTGTTGCTTTGATTTTTGGATGAGTTGTTAGTGCAGAATTGCATGTTTGATTTTCTTCCCTGTGTTTGCCTTTGATTTCGAGGACGAAATCTCTTAAGTTGGGGAGAATGTGAGGATTGAGAATTTAGATTAGTGATTAATTGATTTGATTTGGGATTAATCACGTGAATTTTGAGGTTCCTGCTGATTTTTGAGCGTTGCGATAATTTTTGAAAAATTCAGTCGTAGCGAGTTTTTGGAGCAAACTGTCAGCAGCAAGTTACTGTAGCTCCTGCTGGTGGATTTCGAATCAGCAGAGATGACGTCAGCATGACGCAATGAGAGCTGCTGGTTTAGTTTCGAGTTTGAAGTCGCTGCTGGCAGATATTGCATTTAGCGTGAGATTGAACGAGGAAGTGACACGTGTTAGTCAACATTTTGGAGTGTTGACTATTGGATTCAGCAGTTGCGCTTGTGAACAGTGATCAGCTGATGATTTGAGGAATCAGTCTCAAGAGCTGTTGATAGATATGATGACGTAGGCGTGACGTATTCCTTGCTGCTGGTAGTAGATTGCGTTGTGATGGTTGCTGCTGACCAGCAGGCGCGCAAATACTATAATGTTGAGAAGCGACGTCGTTTGAATTAGTTGAAAAGCTGCGTTTTGAGATAGTTGATAGATATGATGACGTAGGCGTGACGTATTCCTTGCTGCTGGTAGTAGATTGCGTTGTGATGGTTGCTGCTGACCAGGAGGCGCGCAAATACTATAATGTTGAGAAGCGGCGTCGTTTGAATTAGTTGAAACGCTGCGTTTTGAGCTTTTGTTTGAGAGATCAGCTGTTGGCAACAATGCTTGCGTAACTGAAGTGATGTCGTTTGGATTAGTAGATGCGTCGTCGTTTTGAGTGATTTCTCGCGAACAGCAGATGGATTGTTTTGAAGAGAGAGCTTTTACCAGATCTTGGTAGTTTTGTTTGCGAGAGCTGTTGTCAGCTGGTGTTTGCTACGGCGTCATTTTGATTAGTGGGAACGGTGTCGTTTTGAAGTGTTTTCGTGCGATTGTTTGTGTAGTTGTTGCTGCTGAATTTAACGAAAGAAAAGAGAGGGCTGCTGCTGATAGACTTCTGCTGGACGTTTCGATTGATTTTAATGAATCAGCAGGCGAGGCTTTAAGAGGTATTTATAGAAGTGTTGATCGACACTTAGAATTATTTTGAGCCAGATATTTCTTATCTTCTCTTCTCCAAACCTCGTCGAGCTACTGTTCATCGTGATTTTCCACCGCCGATTCCCATCGCATACAGCCTCTGTTTTTGACAATCTTAGTGGCGCTGGGATCATATGGCTTAGCTCTTTCGTCTGCTACCCATTTGAGACGTTGTTATAGCGCTGGTGTGGTAACGCGAAGCTGCTGGAGTTCGAAGCTTTTAAGAAAAATCTGTGCGTGCGTTCTTCTGCTAGCGTGAGCTTTTGGATTTCAGCTTCCAGGATGTCCCTGCTGCGTGAATTGAGCCAAGAGAAATCTGTTAGGTAAATTGAAGAAGAGAGGTACGAATTGAGCAGTCCTTAGCAGTTTCGAGAGTGAACATGTCTATATTTCAATGTTGTGAAATCCGTGACTTTGCTGCTATGTATTTACGTGGAATAGTTTGATAAATTGCTTTAGCTATACTTCTGTTGGCACTTATGATTTGTATGCATCTAGCATGGTTATTGAATGGCATTCATGCATACATCTTGAGCCTGAATTACAGATTTGATTTGATAACCTGATTGGGTGCCACGTTGTGACTGGCCGACTGGTGGGTCGTGCCTGAAAATTCCAACGCTATCGTCGGAGCGGTGACTACCGGATACGAGTGTCTACCGCCGAGCTGTGATGGGCTGACGGGCCCCGATGATCACGGACCGATGATTTCCTGGTTTATAGACCGTGGTATAGAGGCGACATGATATGATTTGCCGGTTGTTACACCGGTCTAGCTGACTGATTTCCTTTGACAGCCTCATGCATTGATAGCATTGATTTATAGCATGTTGCATGTTTATCTGCTTTGATAGCTCTTCGTACTGAGGCTTGACCTCGTACTTGTTTTCCTGCTTTTGTTGTTTGGGTCTGTGTTGCCCATTTGCAGGAGTTTCAGGTAACCTAGCTGGGTAGAGTGGAAGTTCAGCTGGTCGATCCCCGCGTCCCTGAGTCCAGTCTATTTATGATATGTATTGATCCGGGGGATGCCCCGTGTTATCATGTATTGGGGATCTGTATTTTGAATTGATATTATGTGGTTACTTGTTGCATATGAGTTTGAGTTAACTCTTATTTTGAGTATTGAATATTTTGAATGTACGATTTGAAGTTCAGGCCCATTGTATTTCAAAAAATTTTTAAGCCCTGATTTTAAGCTTCCGTATTTATGCGCTTATTATGTGTTAATTGTTAGTATTTAGCACGGGGCCTGACAGAAATCATAAAGCAACACATGGCTCTACGAAGTTTAGTTGGTCTACCTCTTCTGTCTCCAGAAGCCTCAATCGCAGGAGATGCTGCAAATGTGGATCTTCCACAGATTACCTGGTCTAAGTCTTGTCAAATTCTTGCCATTGATTTTTCAACTCAAGCAGAACAGGCACAAACGACAGCGAAGCAACCAGCTCAGCAGGAAGGGCAGGTTGAAGAAATTGTTCGGATTTTGGAGAATGTCAACGAGACTGAAGCCGTGACTTATCAAGAGAATCAGGATCAAGGAATGAGAAACAGGCTCAAGCGGAGGAACGTTAGGCTCTGGAAAGTGAGCACCAGGCTCATAGAGAACCAGATCCGAAAACAGAGCGAGAGGTTGAGCGACGGGCTCAAACTGGTTCATCCCACTCCAGTACAAGTGATTCGCATTGTTTTGTACATTTTTCCTTTTCAAATCCATATAATGAGGACTGTCAGGGTCCAGTCCTTCTGTATTACCGATGGTTGTATATAACAGTGAAAATAAAGAAGAATACTTTAACCAAGATGGTCCACAACGAATCATCCTTTCCCAACCACAAGCTGACACTGTTAAGGAGCTCACGTCTCTGAAGGATGTTGTATCTACACTGGACTTAAATTTTGAACGGAAAAATGATGATGCATTCATGGTGAAGCACACCACTTTGCAGTTCAAGCGACAACTCGACAACAAGATAGACGGGTTGGAGACTAGTCTGGTTCGTCCCTTTTTCGATATCCAATATCATCTGGTGAATAAAATAGCGTTATTGAAATCACAGGTTGCTGAAATGGTTTATTGTTTGAAGGAGATTCGTGATGCCAAAAAGGGGGAAGGAACGAGCAGTAAAAAGAGAAGGTTGATATGACCTAGGGCGGGTTTAGTTTGTCTTGTTTTTGTTGTTTAAAAGTGTTTAATAGTTTAATATAATCTCTTTTTCCGTACAAGTTTTGTCATCACCAAGAAGGTTGAAATTGTTAGAGTTAATTTCATAAGTTTTGGTGAAGAAAAATAAAAGAGATTAATCAGCTCATAGGAAAAAAACCTGGATAGGACTTATAACGTTGGATATAAAAACCAGATCAGAGAAGAACTAATCTGGTTGAGGACAAACCAGCTGAGGTAATTCAGTCAAGCTGGTTAAGGTCAAACCAGTCCAGATATGATTAGATGGCTAAGGACAAACCAGTTCAGGAAATTCAAGCTCGGAAGAGTAGAAACAGATTGAAATTAGATTAGTTCAATAGAGCAGATATAACAGTGGTTTTTGAAACAGTTGAGAGAACAACTCGATGTATAAAATGGTATAATAGACCAGCCGGAAGACCAGTTTGAATAAACCAGCTCAAAGCAAGATTGTTATACATGCGTTATCTTGTTACAGAGGAAATAGTACAAAGACTGTAATCTGGATCAGTACAGAACAAAGAGAAAATAATATCAGTTCAGCGCATATTGAATCTGATCAACATAATAATCAGCTAATTACAATGACCAGATCGGGAAACCAGCTAAGTAAGGATAACTTATCAAAATGAATTTCCGAATGTTTCGAGGTTTCGTATAGATCGATGTGAGACGTTTGACCTATCTGTATTGAATTGTAGTTGGTAGGATCGAAAATACGCTCGAGAGTTCGGGGGGGAGGGGTGAATGAATTCTATTTGCTATTTTTTGGTTTGAAAATTTGTTTTAAGATTTTATAGCTTGACGCAAACTTCCAGCCGAGTTACCAGCTAGGAAGGTTCTCAGTGACTACTGTTGTCTCATCTAATAAAATGATTTTTATGTGGAAATAACACGATTCAATTAGTGAACAATTCAATCAAATGCGTGAATGTAAAAGATGTAGGGACGAGAGATTTGTTTCTGGATGTTTCGGAGCAAATTCTCCTACGTCTCCCCTTCTTCCTCAATGGGAAGGATTCCACTAGAAGGTTTGATTTATACAAACCTTTGTACAAACCCACTCCCGCAACTAAAATCAAACCTTTTGTACAAACCCACTCCCGCAACTAGCAGCCACAAGAACTCCTAGCAATTCACAAATGAATCCAGACGCGCGATCTGGTTCGCAATACATATGCCCAGTACTAAGCTGGTTGTGCTACTCTATCACTTCTACACTCTCTATTTATGATTTACAAAGATAGCTTAACACTACAGAGTGTGTGTACAGAAGATTATTTGGCACAGAATTGAGTAAGGTGATCTGTGCTTGTGTCACTTGTAGCGAGCTGGTTCAAGATGAACTATTCTTTTGCTTGTGAGGGCTGGTTAGCTCGTGTGTTCAATGTTCTCGTTGTGTGTTGTAACCTTAACCCCTTCACAGAAGCTCTTCTCTTCTATATATACCCTTTGGATACAATGGTAATAAATTTTAGCCAGTAGACACATTGAATGTATCCAAAATGAATTGTTTGCGGCGTCTTAAATGTACGATGAAATTACATCTTTATTAAATGCATTGCCCTTTTTACCAACTCTGGGCCATCTTTAGTTTGTACTGTATCTCTACGTATCTGGTATAAGCTTAAAGCAGTTTCAACGACTACTTATTAGTGTAGAGATGTCAAATGTCACACATCAGGACATACAAGACTTCAAACATTCCAAATTTCAATTTGCTATGTTAAGTTTAGCATAGCTGGTCTCACGATCTGGTTTTTGAATATCGAGCTTATTTTCTTGATTGGGTTCTTATCTTGATCGAAACCATACTGCTCTTGTCTTTGTTTTATGCTGATTTGAATATTGATCCCTGTATACTCATATCCTCAGCTTGATACTACTTGTAAAATTAATCTACTTTGAACTGGTTTCTTTAACTGATCTTCCAGCTGGTTACTCAATACTCCAGCTGATCTGTTATCTATGATCTGTTATCTCAGCTGTAGATCACTGTTCTCCTATTCTCTAATCAGTGTTCTTTGCTCTTCAAATTTACTCAAATATGCTACCCTTATCTGGTTAAGCATCTTTGAAATGGTATCTGCATGGCCTAGTACCCAGCTGGTTTGTCCTAAACCAGCACACATAATATTCTGAGCTGGTTTGACCTCAACCAGCTTGACCAGATTACCTTTGCTGGTTTGTCCTTAACAAGCGTACCTGAATTCTCAGAGCTGGTTTTTCCTTGACCAACTTGACTCTGCTTCGATCTGGTTTATTCGTCCAACGTATTAAGTTTCGTCCTGATCTTGTCACTTTTTTCTGATTGATCTCTTTTATCTTTCATTTCTCTTTTATTTTTCATGACAAAAACTTCTGAAATTTACCCTAACAATTTCCCCCTTTTTGGTGATGACAAAACTTTGATCGTAAAAGAGATTTTTATAGACCGTTGGACATTTGCCCCATTTTGGTGATGACAAAACATTGGTCGTAAATGAGATTTTTATAGACCATTGGACAATTACAAAGAAACGTTTAGCTATAAACAATTTAGTCCTATACAAAAATTGCTAAAAACCATCATTGCTTCAAAACCATTTACTCTTAAATCTGCTACTATCTTCACACCTTCTATAGCTCGGGCTTGGTCCTTTACCTCTTGTGCTGCTTGGACCTTCTCCTTGTCTTCCAGATCCTTCCCCCGGTCTATTACCACTTTGGCCACCTTCCCCCTTTTTGGCATCACCAGACTTCTTCAGGTGATCAACCATCTCAGCCAGCTATAGTTTAAAAAATCCCAGATCACTGGATAGCTGAAGCTGATGCTCAGTAAGATGATGAAGAACGTGGTTTCCAGTGATGTCTGAGAAGACTTAACATTTCCAGCCACCGTATCTATCTTATCATAGAAGTTGCGTCTGGAGGTACCAATGTCGTGCTTTATAAAGGACTGAAGATTCAACAGTTGTTCAAATTTTGAATCCATAGAACCAAGTCGAGAATCCACGTACTTGACTTTGGAATCCATAGACAACATCCTTGAATCTATAGACATTATTCTGGAGTCCAGTGAAGAAACAATATTTTCGACCTCTTCGAGCTTAGAACCAGTATGAGGACTGGCTAGGGTACTGGATATAAACATCTGTTGTGCACTAGCGTGAGAAGAATCGGAGTCATCTAAGAAAGATATGTGGGTGTTCTCTTCGATATCCCAGTATATACGACCATCTGGAGATCCGATGGATTGGGACCCTGATGGTCCGTATTATTCACTTCCGAAGTTGGATTTTGGACCCGGATTATCTATATGATCCTCATTATTTACAGAGATCCTCAAGCTGAGTAGGATTTTTACCAGAACTCGGTTGTTCCGGCTGTCCACCCAAAGAACTCTATGGTATACCCATTTGTTCATCATGAGCCCGATGCTCATCACTTTGAGCCTGATTCTCCCCTGTTTCATCGGAAATTTCCTGTATTTGTACAACACCTTTGATAACCTCATCAATCTTCTCTTGCCGCTGATCTGATTCTTGTGTATGCGCTTGCTATTGGTCGGCCTTAGAGGAAAACTCAAATGCAAGAGTCTGTGATTGATCTGATGCTACTCCGACAAACGACACTTCAGGAGCGACAATTGGCAAACCAGATAGCACACATTGAGCCATATGCTGCTTCACTGTTTCCTTGAGCTACTTGTTGAGAGATCGAATGCATAGATAATCATGGTTGACAGAAGGTACGTCTAATTTGAAATTTTCCAGATGCTCATCAAACAGCTTCTGGACTTATGTCTCGTAAAACTTGTACATCAACAGCGATAGTCGCTGCAGCAGTTCAGCCACTTCCTCAGTTTCAGCCAACAACAAAAATTTGTCTTCGATTTGGGTCAGGTCCACAAAAGAGGAAACATCCCGTAGTTTTACCGCAGTGCGGAAGTGTATCCATTCATATAAATCAGCCATTGTATTGGACACAACTTCCCATGCACTGTTGAACACCAATTGACAATGCTCCTCGACGGTATTGGGCCTTGAAATGACCTCCAGCAACCCTTTGCCTTTATCCGCTGGATCAATCGTAGGCAAAAAGTGCGTTGCCCAGTTGATTTCCCTTATCTGTATGTTAGAGTAGATGCCCAACTAGCCAACTTGTGGCGTGTGGGTTTTATAGACTCTTGTACAAACAGTCTTTATATATGATATTCGCATTTTGTTATATGGCATTCTTTACTTTCATTATGTGTGATTATTGGACTTAATGAAAACACTTCATTAACAGTTTTATAGACTCTTGTACAAACAGTCTTTATATATGATATTCGCATTTTGTTATATGGAATTCTTTACTTTCATTATGTGTGTAATGATTTACAATTGTGTTTAGTAAAGACCTAGAGTACACTTAAGCGTATGTTAGATGTGATAGTGGGTATGACGGCTATCATGAAACACATCTAATAGTCGCTGTGTATTCTAAACACGTTCCTAGTCGATTGGGCCGTCAAAATGAGGATAAGGCCGCCCGAGTACGAGACTAGTATCTGCGATGCGAAGTACCATGTTTCATTGGTAGGGAACATTGTGATGTTCTGAGCATGCAGATAGATAGTGACCTGGTGATCTATCGAACTACCCTCGTTCGAACTTTCCAAGTGGTTACCATTTGTCGAGTGCATAAGTCCGAGGTCTTGGTTGTACTGATTAGTCCTCA